>QFEC01026106.1:0-10929 GCA_003316585.1 Gomphus bonarii | reverse complement strand
GTTGCGGCGAGTAGTGGGATTGTCCGCGAGCCCTGCACGGCCCGGGGCGGTGCTTCGGACACCCCGGTTCTCAGAAGCACATCAACTTCTCTGTCAACTCAAAACGACACGTCTTGGCCTTGCCTATATGAATCGACTCTGTTAATAGACCTGGAGGTAGCTCATTGAAATTAACATGTTCCCGGTCCTTGCAAAATCCGTTCTTCATCGGATTATTTGTGATCTAGGATAGCCGCGGTCTTGCCTTTTGAACCATTCTAAATTTATAGATTTTGACGCATTCACTCGACTATCGATAAGTAATTCATGTGTCATACAGGCTGGAAACAGGACCCGACTTTAAAGTGTAATCCCACCTAAAAAAAAAACCACCTGCTTCTGCTGCCAAGTTACAACAAGTTTCCTTCTTCCACAAGATACCAAATGAATAGTATTCAGACTATGTACTACTTGTCTCCTGGCCCAATTCCCAGATATTAAGTTATAGCAACACATTCCGTTTTCATCATGCTCTTAATAGGGTGTGTAATTAAAGCAATCTTTGAAGTTGGTGTTATATTGTAAACAAGTTTGTGAGGGTTACAGGACCAGACACCATAGTTGGTATCTGACCAAGATGGGATGTTGCATTCTATGTCGATTGTCCCTGCTTGGGTAAACTTCTAATACGTGATTCATGAGCCACGATATTTATCCCAAGCACAGCGTCCCACGAGAACTGCAGCATGAAGGGACATAACAGAAATATATCTCATAAGATATACAAGTATCACGATGAATACAATCCATCCTGCCCAGTTAACAGTGCCAAGTTAAAAATACACCAAAAACTTCCGTCTGCCCCATGTAGTACATACCAGAGGTGGTCATTGGTACCCATATCCATTTAAATACACATACCTATCCAGAAAAAAATACCAAGCGGAATATAGCAATACCCCGAAACTCCCCGAAACTCCCCGCTATGCTAAGTGTACCGCGTAGCTGTGCGTTTTCTCGAGCTCCAGGAGCGCCGCCAATGCCTCCTCTGAAAGAATACTGCAACGAATAATATGCACCAACAGCGGTTTCCCCTCGGAGGCAACGGGTTCTAGGTCGAAGACTGATGACATCGATGGATTGTTCCATCCCCCCCAGCTAGTGGAAATACCCCAGTCACTAATATCCCCACCTTCGTTTTTATCCATAATCTTATCCGCATCTTTACTCCAGGTACCTGCATCCTTTCCTTCATTTTGCCGTTTCTGCTTGCGCCTAATCGCACGACGCTCTCGACGCTCCTTATCCGACAGGGCACGGGCACTAATGAGCCTCGGCAGTGCATCTCCTTCAATATCCACATTTTCCAGTTTCAAAAATGCAAGGCGAGGGCATGGCCACTGCTCCGGTGGCTTCCCTAGCTCCGGTATCAGGCACTCAAGCACATCAGGCTTCACCTGCACGTCGCAAATCTCGATCGTCCTCAGATTCACCATATTCCGAAGCAGTGGACCTGCGAGATTATCACCGATAGGTAATGACTCGTTGTTGAACATGACGTTTTCTAACGTTGATGCTGTTTCTGTAAGGAAATGCCAGAACACTTGGAGCACGAACCCGGCAGGGTGGTGCGTAGAATCATATTGTCCGAAGCGGAGGCGCTGGAGTGAAGGGATATGAAGCGAGCGAAGGAGAAGCATGGTGTCCGGTGTGTGGTCTGCATAGAAACGGAGGTCTCGGAGTCCAGGCAGCGTGAGACGAGTCTCGGGCCACATCGCACCTGTGGTCAGCAGGGGCACCTCATTGAATATCCAGAGCGAAGACAGTTCTGGGCAACAAGCCAGGAACTGCAGATAGCTCGAAGACGGCACCGGTAGTTTGGCTGCTGCAAGTATGAGGAATTGTGTGGGCAAGACAGACGTGGTCATAAAGCACGTGAGGAGGTGCGCTTCTGCGAGCTCCAGGTAGACCAGCTTTGGGGCGTTCACCCTCCCCATGTCGGGATCCGGGAGGGGCTGCCCTGGCTCCGGATCGACGAAGCGTGGGGTATACTCACGAATATAAAAGACCTCCATCAGCGGAAGCTGCAGCACTACATCAGACTGCACTGGAAATAACTCCAGCAACTCCTCCCAGTGGAGATGCTGTGCCATAAAACAGCGAATGCGTCCTATGTCATCTTTTAACACTCTCATCAGGCTTGACACGCGAGTTTTCGACCCGGGCCACTTTCGTGGGCGAATTAGGATGGATAGGGGACATGCACGTGAATAACTAAGCCACTCTTTGACATTTTCACGGTCACGTTGGAGGTTGCGGCCAAGGACAAGATTCGTCCAGAGCATGGGAGTGTTTATGGCGACTGTGCGCCAGCGACGACAGACTTGAGTGAGACAGCGGCGCACGGCGTGGGGATGTGGGCGCCACGAGCAAAGTGGGAGACACCCATCCTGGAGTTCTTGTGCGGTCGCAAACTTGGGGACGCAGTAGAGAAATATGTCACTCAGAAGCTCGTCAGGTAACGAGAGAATGGGGGGTGGGTGTACGGAAGGAGTGTGTGGGCGTGAATCAGGAGGGGTGCGCCAACCTTTCTCTAATCAGGGCTGGATGACATTCCAATTGGTGAAAGAGACGTACCGCCGATGTCTTCTCGCCAGCCTGCTCCGCCATTCTGTGGTAATCTCCCCCACGGCGATAAACCTCCACTATCTTGTGGTAAGCCCCACGGCGATAAGCCTCCACCACCTGCAGGTCAGACCCTGAATGACATAGTTAAATAGTGGAATTACACATTCTTCACCTTCAGAAGCACCGGGCTTTGAATCCTGCTCATCTTTCACGGCCTTGTTGTCCTTATCCGCATTTCGCTTGCTACCTCGACGTCGCGGAATTCGGACACGACCAAAGATATCACTGACAAACAACTGGACAGGTTGAAACAGTTGGATCCGTCTCGCTCGAAGAGACCTGTGCTTAACGTTTATGGTCATGGCTGGGCTGAGTGTACAAGGACCGCTGGCGTTACCGAATCATGTGGCAGACGTGACAGCTGACATGTCCAAATGGAAAACCTTAGCATAAGAAATGTTCTTATGGTGTTTAAAAGTCAATCTTGCTAAATAAATAAATACTCCTCTTGCTGCAAGATGCAGTAAATACATTTCGTTTGCGTAGCCATTCAAGACGAAAGGCTTATGCGTTATCTATTTGTAACCTGTCGTGGAAAAAAATGGCGCGATTGCGTGAATTAAACCAGACGAATACGCACTTTAGCTTATGATCCTCTGCACATTTGTCTATTAGTAGGCTGTGGGGGAGTCATTCTTACAAAGCACACCTCGAACCTTCAAGCCAACCTTGAACTACCACTACTATCAACACTGAACCGATTCGAATAATAAGTTCCATAACTACGTTGCTACTCGAAACCTATAATCTTCTCTTACCATCCACACCGATTCAGCACGATGGAGTAATACCTCATCGAGAGGAGCTCAGGTCAATCGTCATGGCCGATGATCCATAAAATCATGTAACAAACTAATACATACTCCATAATAACAACATCAACGCGAAATGCGCACAGATGTGATGATACTCTGTGCACCTAGTCAAGCACGTGATGTTTTCACCAACTTCGAATATATCTTACCTCATCTCCCTCAAAGCCGACAAGATGTACCTCACCGCTGGCAAGTCCACTTCTCAAAGGGTCGTATCCCAGCTTTATCCAATGTCTCGTCCCAACGCCTTCGAGACTGCATCAAAAATTCGAGAGATCTCCACAGACAAAACCGCCCCAAGCAATTCGAGTCCCACATTGATCCAGAGATGTGGCAGCTTCTCCTCCTACTACTCGTCGCAAAGCCAAAACTCTCCCGGCATGACTTGAAAAAGGTTGTCGTTTCATCTCTACCTGCAGAGGAGCAAGGAATATAACCAAGCACGTTAGTCACTGAACGGGACGCGAGGGTAAGGTCAGATCTATGTTGCAGGAACATCCCATCCCAGAAGGAGGTATGTTGAATTCAGATTTATCTCACGAAAAACTGATAACCCTTCCGCGATTAGACGAACAAACCGGATCTACGCAAATCCCAACTGATCAATACATCGATAACCTAATCATTGACAGAAGTATGAGTCATCGTTGATCTCCCGCACAAGTAAAACTTGAACAATTCTTCTTAGGTCTCCATCTTCTGTTAGTTCTCTGTTACCTTCCGGTTCCCGTACTCATGACTAGCCTTTTCACCTCCCTACTCTGGCACAATCCCACCAGAAAACCACACAGCTTGTGGCTCTGGAATTCTCTGTGGCCCAAGTTGAGAGGACCAATCTGGTTTCTCAGCTGGTATTGAAAACATTCTGGCTGTTGTCCCCACCCTCACAGCTTCTGTCGTTCAGATCTTAGCCTTGCAAACGGATGTGAAGCGTTTCGAAATGGTACAACAGACTTCTGAATTGGACACCGCAATTCGGACTTGTAGCCTGGGAAAAAAACTCCAGAACGAAAACAACACCTTGAGAAAGCATATTACTTGGCACTCGATTACTAGCGGCATCGACTAAGGATAATGGGCGCTCAAAGTTGAGCGTGGGGTGATTCGCCACTTATGCCTATGGAAAGGTACAACATCCAGCTTGGACAGGGAAGGATATAGTAAAATGAAAAGGTATTGTAACAGCGCCTTTTGATATGTAATCTCACCCGTTGGCTCCCCAAGCTATGCTGACTACAAGTGCCAGCCCGTGCTTGGCAAGCCGACTCAATATTCCTGAAGGTGCTACTAGAAGCACCATGAAGATGTCGAGATAGCAGTCATCCATCGCGTAATCAAACAGCGAAGGAAAAACATACCCATTGACCTTGACGTGGAAGTGCCATTTTCGAACTACGCTTGCAAAACTGCAGGCCCAACGTCTACGTTTACCCCACATCTAAGTCTCCCTCTCCCCCTGAATTCTTCAATGAAAAATCGTGCTCCAACGCCTCTTGCGAGGACTACTGATGGCAATGAGCTCATGATATTACTGGACGTTGATGAATCTGTCGTGCAGGAGGCTGAGGAGGTTGATTCATTGAAGTCTAACCCTGTTTCTGGACTATTGAGCAACTACCCAACGTTTTATGCCGAAGCTTCCCCACGCACTGAGCTCTCAAACCTTTCACAAAGTACCCTCTAAACACTTTGAGAGCCCCGCCCGGCGCGGTGGAGGATATATATGACCCTGCATTCTTCATGGACTTTTTACCTGTCTACTCCATGTCACCGTCAGAACTACCATTCCCTATCCATCAGACTACTCCATAAGCTCCTAATCCGCCGGCTATTCTGCTCAATCCGTCACCCCGAGCTCGTCCACACTTGGAAGTTCAATGTCTCTGAACCCAAAACTGGCAGTACTGTGGACGGCGTGGAATGTAGTACTGGATTATGCGAATACTGCTGGTGTTCTTATTGTTGTTCGACAATTCATGACGATGGGAGTTAGGCTGGGGGTGACTCAAATATGATGACGGTCGTCGGTTGGTGCGATAGAGTTACTGTGCTACAGTGCATGTAGGCACGATGAGGTGGATGGGGATGACAGTTTTAGACAATCTTAACTCCCGGACCCTCAGTCCACTTTTAGACATACTTCTGAGGGTCCTCACTGCCGCACGTAAAAGCAGTCTCCAGGGTTCCGACATGCCCAGCCAGTCAGCTCTTGCTACCGAGGGGTACTTCTTACGGAGATGCAACCTCCACCATTTCAAATTCGCCTTGCATATATGCAAAAAAGCAGAGATTGCGAATTCTAGTACATGCCGGTATAAATTACGTCCTCTTAATATGCATGGGTTTGTGACAAGTCGATCATTACAATCTCTACATCTCTTGAATCATAAACGAAAGGCATCTTTAGTAAACTCATACTTGAGACTTTAAAGAAATACTACAATCGCCAAAGATCCAAATCGTAAGGTCGTCGATGGAAACCACACAATGAAACGCACGTCCATCCGATGCGCAGACTGAAAGTCAAAGTCAACCAGTAATTTTATGATTGCTTTGGTGTAAAAAAAAGGATCGAAAATCTGGGTATCACGCTCGAGAGATTGCCACAATACCCGTCGTAAACGCTGTGAAGGCCGTGGAAATAATCTTTATCACACCCACACTGCCCCATCGCCTCTCCACACCTAAACGCTAGTTGAACCAGGCTCTACGAAGCAAGCCCACTCGACTTGCCAGATGCCATTGCTTGATGACCTTCCTGAATAATTCAACGAGGCAAGAACTTTCCAATCAAAGGGACTATAATGTTTCCCACAATTTCTCAAACCAAATATGTCTGCTGTGTTCGGACACGATCTGGATCAGTCAGTCCTTAGGATCCTTAGAAACGGTCTCTATCTCGGAGGGATTTCTCAAAGAAGCCACGAACCCACCGGTTGGAGTAAGATACCTGATGGAGAAGCAGAGTAGGGATTTTTATTGTTGTCATACTTCTTATGACAAACAGGACCGAAGATGAAGTTATCAGAGGATGAGGACGGTCCCGCATGGGATGAAGCAAGCCTTTGGGTATTGTCTATGTATGGTTTGGTTGGGGAAGTGTAATTTAAAGAAGAAGAAGAACCCATTTTGAATAAAGGAGGGGGAAGCCTGTTACGCGATTGGTTCACGTACCCATAATATAAAGAATCCTGCTCACAATGATAGTAATTACTGTAATCGTGGATCACGATTGCGTGTATTTTCAGCGCAAGCCAATCATTAGAAAGATATCTTACAGTTCATCAAGAAATCATCGGGTGTCATGTAGATATACATGAAGATCGAGCGGTGAGCGACGTGATGCTTCGTTTCCAGTTGCGAAAAGGAATGATCAACCCATATTTGCTTGCGGATTGTGTTTATTTCCCAACCATTAAGGAGGTACAGATCGAATTCCTGCGACATGAAGGGGTGTGGATCGGGATGCTGGACACCTTGAGGTTTGAGAGGCATTTCTCCATGCAGAGGTCGAAGACAAAGCGAAAGCCCGGACAGAAGACGCAACGTTTATCTTCCTCAGGATAGACGGTTCCGATCGTTGCGAAGACACGGGCCTTGTATTTTGTCAGAGCTTTATCGTATTGCTGAGACTGCTAAAAGGAGGTATATCCAATCCAAGAGCGCGACTTTTCGAGTTTTGCATAGGGTAGAATGAGTAAGCCTTGTTCCACGTCATAAAATTAATGACAGCGGTTATGCCCTCCCCCGGGAAGAAATATGAAAAAAAAAGATAGTTTCACGGAATGTGTGCTTCAGAAAAGCAATACGCACTAGAGTGAAAGCCGAGAGTCACTTTGAAAGGGGATTTTTTTGCTTAGATGATCTGGACTGGTGAGAGTCTTGCCTGTATCAGTCTGCTTTTGGAAACTCAGCACATTTCAATTCCATTGACTATCTACAGTTGTCGATGGAGAAGATCGATCTCTGTTGCGGCCAGTCCTTGCTCTTCAAAAGATGCTTCCATTTTATTCATAGAAGGAAGAACCTTAACATCCAGAAAACTCGGCGGGTATAAAGTTATACCCTTCGGTCAACATCTACATTCCAACCTCTAACGTAAACCCTTGCCAACTATAAACGTCTAGATCTGTCCCTAGCCAATGACACCTGGGGAAAATCTGCAGGGCCTGAGAGCCGGAAATAATGATTCCCATACGCGCCTGCAGGGATCGAAACGGGGACCATTTTTCCAAATTATAGCGAGCTAGTGTCTCAGAAGCGGATCTTGACAGTGAACAGGTTAATGTACAAGTCATCCACCATGCCCTGAGACCAGTGTCTTGTCTGGCGGTGCGGCAGTTGTAAAAATAGGCTACACTTGACACAACATCGGAGTGGAGTTTCTGTTATTCCTTCTTTTTCTCCCAATAAGTCACGCTTGGTGCCTAAACTAGAGAGTATAAGTAGTTTCCTTGTATTATCTGTGACTCTTTAGCTCTTCCACTGTACTCACGGTGTCATAGGCTACTCTGCCTGAAATAGTTTCCGTTCCAGTAGCCGGCAGTGTCAAAGAACATCAATGATACGAGCGGTTAGGAACTGAGCTCGTAGCGCTAATCCACCCTGTGCTTGTCATGGTTCTTTAAGCTACGTGGCTGTAAGTGCTTGTTCTTTGTGCGAGGTTCAAATTGACACAGCATAAACGTAAGACTTGTAAATCTATATGTCAAGGGTGCGGGTGTTTTAGAGACTGTTGCGATGTCAATGTTACCCCGAATTCAAGCGCGGTGTTTCCGCCACTGTCATCTACCGGCACTTGAACCTTGCGCCGCTTCCCAATATGGATATGAATCAGGATCCGGTGCCGCGCTAGTTTTCCATTATGGTATCTAGCCAGCCTCGAGGTGAGTCAACTTGTGAGTCAACTTGTAAGTTGAAGGGTCTGACACCGCGCCTGTGCACTGAGTCACTTCGTATGCTGATACCATTCCGGCGGTGTTTATGCTGTGGGTCATGGAATAGCTCCACATTTGATAGCTATCCACAGCCTTAGTTACTAGCTCAGGTAGTTAGTAGCGACACATCCAATACAAAAGGAACAATCAGTTGTTGGATCCACCTCAAACAAATACCCACCCTCCACCGATACTGAGTGTTCACACAAACATGTCATTGACAACCTCTACCCTTATCTCTACTCCTAACAAAGACTACGCGTCCGCGTTCGCGTCCCTGCAATCGTCGTTCGGATTTGGGGGCACTGCTCCATTCAACCCGTCTCCCAAAATGACCACCAAAGCCAGCTCAAAAAAGTCGACACCCTCTAAATCAACCCCCTCATCATCCAATTCGACTCACTTTGCTCATCCACCACGTAAGGACTACGCGTCCGCGTTTGCGTCCTTGCAATCATCGTTTGGGTTTGGGGGCACTGCTCCAAATAATTCATCTCCCCAAATATCGACTATTATCAGTTCGAAAAAGTCGACACCCTCTAAATCAACCCCCTCATCGCCCAACTCGACTCACTTTGCTCATCCACCACGCAAGGACTACGCGTCTGCGTTCGCGTCCTTGCAATCATCGTTTGGGTTTGGGGCCACTGCTCCATCTACCCCGTCTCACCAAATAACGACTAAAACCAGTCGCAAAAAGTCCACCCCCCTCTTCCGTCTCGACTCGATTCGCTCGTCCGGACTACGCGTCTAAAAGTGATCGTCTCTTTGCAATCGTCGTATCGCATTGCAGACGCGCTTCGAACATGGCGTCGTTCTCCGAATTCCAATACTGATATATCCTACCCTTTTCCTTGACAATCCCATCCACCGACATACGCGCAGCTGCTCCACTACAACATTAATGGCATTCAGATGTGGAGTAACTACATCCTCAGATTCTAGGAGTCTGCGGTCCCTAGTTTCTTTCGATTACGGAACAGTGTCGGTATCGCGCACGTGCCTCGGATACCGTATATATAAACCAATATGGGGTCGATGGTGCACAGTTTCAGACAAATTATGGTATGGCCTATATAATCAGAAAGGGGATGGGGAGCCACTATTGACTATCTCTCCATTCTGCGCCAATATCTATAATACCACACTTGTTTCTTTATTGTAAAGAAGCCAATATTTTATTGAACAAGAAACAGTGTATAATATTAACCTGTGCAACAGTTTCCAACACTTCCCGCAAACAATTATGATATTGCAGAACTAAAGATTCTATGACAAAGCTGAAAAACTCTAGTTCTGAACAACCATTCGATCCGTAACGGACCGTGACGTAAACACAGACAACTAAACTCACAAATTCCGCATCCCACTCCCAACCCACGTCTCATCCGGCGGATTCCTCGTCACCTCTACAACACCCCACGGCTCCATATACGCCCCATCATCGCTCGCCTCAACACCCCCTGTTCGCAACTCCGCCACTAGTCCGCTACTCAACCCCAACTCATCCTTCGGAATCCATATCCACGGCTGGTCCATATAAGTTGAGGGATGGTCGAACCCTGCTTCGTCAAAGTCAGAGTCAGAGTCAGAGTCGTATGTGTTTGTGTTTGTGTTCGTGTTCGTGTTTGTATAGGACTGGGAGGCCTCGGTGCTGGAGACCATAGGAGCTGGCGAGGAGACCATGGGGATTGTGGTCTGGCGCGTGGGTGGATTTCCGTTCCCGTTCTCGTTCTCGGCCAAAGGAGTGGGTGAAGACGGAGACGGTCGCAATGTCTGTGGTTCACGAGGCTCAGGAGACGGTGGCCGCTGTGGTGGGGGATCTTGTACAAAGAAACGATCACCCACAGGAGGAAAACGAGATCCCGAAGCCTCCGGCATCGGCTCTGAATAAAACTTTGAGGGAATAGGAAGCGATGGTTGGGGCTTTACTCTAAATTTTTGCGGACTCGGAAGTTTCGTTATCCGTTTTGGAGCCATGGACTGGATGCCTGACGAAGCCGTCCATGTTTTGAATTTAACGTCACAAGGGGCGATGGAGATGGAGACTTACGCTCGCGGTGAAACATATCCCGCTCAAAGTCTCTCGCCTCCATCGTCCCTTCTCGTCGACGCCTCTGCCGCTCAACCCGCGCCTGCATCTGTTTGGTAGCAAGCGACATGGGCAGGTGTCGAGACAATGCTGCAGAGGTTGCCTCATGAGTTCTTAGTCTAATATGAAGCATGTTGTATAGAAAACAACGGCACTCAGGCTGGGTATACGAACGTTCAAAGGCCTTTTTCAGAAATATCTGCGCGCCAAGGGTTATCGCTGGTAATACAATCATCAGAATCCCAAGGCCGAGGAAGAAGTTGTTGCCAGGGGATTTAAGAAAATAGAGGGTTGCGAGAGAGATATGTTCAATATACAGCCCAACAACTGGGAAAGAGGATCAAGTATGAGACAAGCAAAGAAAAATATGGAGCACATACACAGGCTCTGCATCGCTACGGGGTACTGTGGTAAGGTA
>QFEC01026001.1:1213-12196 GCA_003316585.1 Gomphus bonarii | reverse complement strand
TTAACTAATTACCTAAGAACTGTACATATAGTCTGGCGGAGTAGCGGAGTCCAATAACAAGTAATAGAAAGGGGAGGAGTGGAGAAATCATGACATTGCATCTGTGAGGGCAATGCTATTGACAAGGTCATGACAATAAGATACTCCAATATTTAATGAGCTGATAAGGGGATTTTCCACCTGGTGTAGCAGTAATCCTCAGAGATCAAGCTAAGGGGTAACCATTACACCAGTCACAACTTATATACCCTGGTGGAAACTCACGGAAGGTCATAGGAGGTGACAGAAAGTGACAGAAAGTCCTGGAAAGTTATAGAAGGTTATGGAAAGTGATGGAAGGTGATGGAAAGTTACAGAAGGTGATGGAAAGTTACAGAAGGTGATGGAAAGTCATGGAAAGTCACAGAAGAACATGGAAGAACATAAACAAGAAACAACAATTGACAATGGACTCCAACTGAACCCTGACAGCATCCCTATGTGGCTCTGGTGCACTTTATAGTGAATATCTCAAGCTAATAATCTGTGACTCATCCAAAGACACTTCAAATGTATATGGATATATTCTCAGCAATGGATGTCAATCAGTCCAATATGGAAACTAAGGAAACCATTTTAGACAAGGAACATGCTAGATCAGATGTGGAGACACTTGAATTGATAGCACCACTATTGGGATTGACATGACTTCCTTCACATGCTCCACATTTGCTTGCTTCCATTGTCAGCACCTCTCCCACCCTTGATCAAAGCTATGTAAATGTCAAAAATGCTCTAAAGCTTTTGAAAGATGATAGCAGCTTGGTCAAGCAGTTTGAAGAAGCATGGAAAATTAGGAGTTTTGCCAATGTTTGGAGCTGGGGTTAGTGTATATATTATCCACTGCTACTGTAATGCCAATCTAACCCATTCTAGAAATTTTACAAAGCCAGCCTACAGATAACAGACTGCATACACCTCTGGCTGACCCTCTCTGTCCCCTACCTCAGTTACCAAAAAAAGTCAAAAAACCAGAAATTGAATCAACCATAGCTGATTTTTGCACTATATACATTCCTCTGATAGAGAGATTTATCCAAGGCAGTGAAGATGCAGTGCCCAAGTGGAAACCATCTGGGAAAAACCCAGTTGATAGACATGTTCAAGGTCTGAGGATACCTATGTATCAATCATGACCATCTCTGCTTCTGCATAATCTTGGAAAATTATCAGCAGGTGATAAGCAGCATCTACAGAAACTCCTTAAAAATGGAAAAAGGTAACTCTGACTATTATCATAGGATGTGATTTTAATGCATGCTCTCTTGCCTAGCATTTTGTGTAATGTTTCTGGATCTGGAAAGACACGATTGCTTCTACAATGTCTTTACCAAAACTGGGGACTTTATTTCATCTGCCAGATAGATGATGGCAATATTGGATCTGGGGATCTTCAGAGTACCCTGGACCAGCTGCTACTCAGATCAAGGTGGATATGTCCTCCTCTGCATAGGGATGTACAAGGATACCAACTAGCTTCTAACATCAACTAACATATTACTGAACATGAACTTTCAAAGTTATTACTAGCCCATTTGATCATTTTCAACATCTTCTTGGAGGTTGCAACAAGTCATGGAAGGTTGATTACAGATATGCATAAAGGACTCTGGACTTTGCTACAAGTGTCCCCCACCACTCTTCTTGAGGCACCTGATATCTTCAAAGCACTCTTTGATTCATTGGATGGGATAGGTGTCTCACATGCCAAGGAATCCATAAAAACACAACTTTCTCTCAACAAAGCCATGACCAAACACATGGTGGCCGTCATCAATGAGGCTCAGACTGCAGCTCACCTGTACATGGGGGCCTTTATGTCAGAATCTGATCAGCCTTGGCCAGTGCTCAAATATATCACCACCTACATGTCTGAAACATTGTTTTCCAAAGTCATTGTATCAAGGACTGATATTTCAATTGAGGCAATGCACAATGCCCTTCTCTCTGGTGTTGCTAAAGAAATTTATTGCTGGGAATATTCACTGACATGGGATCCTTTCATGAAGAAGTCTTGTATGAGAGCTATATGAAGCACTACTTGCCAACCAGCTATCTTCAGACTGAGGCTGGAAAATGGTTGCTGAAATGGACATGGCATTGGCTGCATGGCTGGTGAGTAAAGAGGAACATTTGTTAGTCATACTCACCCATCTTTCCTGAACAAGGTATCAATTTACAACAGCTTTCCTTTCATTATTGCTTGTGAACCATGGGGAATCCCCTCACAGACTGTTGGATGCCTATGTCCATCATTTCACAGGATATTGGCCAGTTGACAGGTATCAGTCCTTGCATAAAGCTGAACCCACTGAAATCCCTTCCATTGCATTGAAACCTATATGCAATCTTGAGCAACTTGAACATAGTGAACATCTTCCAACATATATTTGTGACATTTACTAAAATACTCTTCATACAGACACAGAACTAATCATTAAGACTGTTCCCATTGTCTTTAGCTATTTGACAGGTCAAGAAGCTGCTGTGAAGACCCTCCATGGGTGGTGTGTTGAACTTGGATTTGCAAGGTTCCTGAAGGAAAGCACCATCATCAATGAGAAGCTTTCCTTGCTCTTCCTTGCATGATTGCTAGGGCAAGCTGGGATAAAACTCCATACCTACCTGGCAGAGGCTATCTTGAATTCTCCTTGCTCTCAGGATCAAGGGCACCTATTCAAAGACATTGTAACATTCTACCTATATACAACATTCCAGACAGCTGTTGTACTGACAGATATATTTACATTCACAACCCCTGTTCCAGACTGGGCAGTTCAAAAAGCTCGCCTAGTCACTTTCTCATTGGATGAGAATCAAGATTATGTATTTTCCTGAATCGATCCAGGAGTTGCTCATGGTCATATGACAACTGGCTCTGGGAGTAGTGATCATGATGATGTGGTCAACTGGTTACAGGACCAAGATTATGTCCCCATATTTCTTCCAAACAACCACATGGGACTGGATCATATGATGTTGCTGGATTTAGAGGATGGGAGGCATGTCTGGATGCTGTTGCAGATCAAGTTTATGGTCAAAGGTCTTTCAGCTGACCAGGTGCAGGATGCCATTGAAAAGGTGACACCTCCTTATTTTATATCCCTAACTGATATAAAGGTGCATGGGTGTACTCTGGTGTCTAATCATGCACTGATATTGTTTATAGCATAACAAAATGAAGAAGGATATGATCAAAGCTATGAACAGCATCCCAAACACAGTTCCAGGGAGTCCTCCTATCCTTTGGGTTATTGCAAGTTACCCACACCAAGCTCTCATCACAGGTAATCATCTGGGACATCCACTAGCTGTTCTAAAGGTGGAGCCTCTGACAAATGCAGCAACATCCCAGATTACTCAGATATTTGGCAATTGTGTTAGATCCTAGATTCCCTCTGACATATCTCCACCCTTAGCACCCATTTATCATTCATTTCCATGCCCCTCTGGATTGATCTCAGCCCTCCAGACAGATCCCTATTATCTGTTGTACTCTGCACCATGGACAACCTCCATGTGACCTCCACACACTCCGCACTCCATCCCTGTCATCCCTGTCATGTCATCAATCTAATACATAGACCTCCACATCACTCCTTCTATTATCTTCCACATCTCTGACTCCAGACTTAACAGTATATTTGAACTCTCACTCTTCATCATCTATGAAACATAGCACTTGAAGTAATCTACAAGCTAGTACCCTTGGACCCATTTCAGAAGCATCCATACACCGTGCACCTAACGTCCCAGCTATGCTCCTGAGTACTTACTCACCCCTAACCCCACTTATCCCTGAAAACCCTGTACAAGCACTATATCCAGACATGCCTGATCCCCCCAACACACCCTCTGATCACAACCCCCTGCAATCTCCATCCAATTCATTCTTGGCCCTGAATCCTCTGAGAGCATCATCATCAAACTCAAATGACATCTCCAACCTTGCTGAGGCCATCGCTATGCTAGTCAACAACTTGTCATCACCAAAGAAGTCCTCACTCCAGACCAAAGTCCATGAACCAGACACCTTTGATGGCTCTGACAGTCATAAACTCCAGCCATTTTTGGTTCAATGTAATCTAAACTTTCATGACTGTCCTAACACCTTTTCATCTGACAGTGCAAAAGTCACCTATGTACTGTCCTATTTGAAAGGAACAGCATTAGACTGGTTCAAACCCACCCTTTCCTCTGATGTCAACCCCTCATGGATAGATGATTACTCAGAATTCATGTCTGAGTTGAAAGATAACTTCGGACCACATGACCCTGTTAGCAAAGCAGAAGCCGACCTCAAAACCCTCCACATGCATGACAATCAATGAGTCACCAAATACCTGGTTGAGTTCAACCACCTCACTGCATGTGTCCATTGGGGAGATGCTGCACTCTGCTGCCAGTTCTACAATGGACTTCTGGCAAGGATCAAGGATGAAGTGGCTCATTTTGGAAAACCCAGGATGTTACACAAGCTTTGATCCCTCGCCCAGTCTATCAATGCCCACTACTGGGAACAACACTCTGAAGTCACTCAAGAAAACAACTTGAACAAAACCTCAGACTGCCACCAAGACAAGGGCAAAAGCCCCACCACACTGTTGATGAATTCTAATGATAACAGGAAGATGTCAAACAACAACAATGGCAACAAATCTGGCAACTCCACCTCCAACAGCAACAACACCTTGAATGCTGCCAAGAAGAACCTGGACCTAGCGACAAAACTAGGAAAAGATGGTAAACTGACTCAACAGGAGTGACAATGCCGCTTCAAGCAGAACCTCTGTCTCTTCTGTGGCAGAACAGGTCACATAGCCAAAGAATGTCCTAAATTGACTTCCTCTGCTGCAAAGGATGAGCTGCTTCCATGACAGACAGTAAATTGTCTGACAAAAAGAACTCTGATGCCAAGTCCACATCAGAGTCAAAAAACAACTAAGCAGCCCTCTCACTCCAGCACCAGCTGAGGGTTGTGTTGATCCCTGCGGTGCAATAATAGAACTACATCTCAATGTGTCTGCTCTTTCCAGTCTAAACTCCTTGACTATACAGCTCACCTCTGAACTAATTCCTAATAAAACCATCAGTATGCTTATTGATTCTGGATCAACTCATTGTTTCCTAGATTCCATTTTTGCATCTAATCACCAACTCCATACCCATGATATCACCCCAATCCTGCTCCAGCTGTTCAATGGATCAACCAATTCAGTCATCTGCAAGGCAATCAACCTTCTGGTTCACTTCCATAAGGGGGAGGAACACTCCATTACATTTTTCATAACTCCACTGGACTCCAGCTGTTGTGCAGTCCTTGGATACAACTGGCTCACCTACTACAATCCATTGATTGACTGGGCCTTGAGCAGTATTATGTTCAGTTCTCTGTCTCCACCTGAGTCTATGGTGCCACCTGAGCCAGCAATGTCAGTTCTGCACTCATCTGACCCTCTGACTCTGACTCTGCTCATTGCTCCCAAAATTGCATTGGTGAACACAGCAGCATTTGCCTGCATTTCCAAAATAGATGGTACACAAACCTTCCAACTACTGATTTCAGCATCTGACAAGTTGGACTCAAACGATGCTCTGGTCGATATGACCAGCATCCTGGAAGGATATCACAACTTCATGGACATTCTCAGTAAAGTGGAAGCTAATACAGTGGCTCTGCACAGGCCGTATGACCTCAAGATTGAGCTCAAAGATGGAACATCTCCTCCCTTTGGTCTGATCTATTCCCTCTGTCAGAGTGAACTAAAAACACTTCAAGAATTTCTAGATGAACATGTCTCCATGGGTTTCATCCACCCTCCAGGTCCCCTGGAGGAGCTCCAGTCCTATTTGCCCATAAAAAGGACAGCTCTCTCAGACTCTGCGTCAATTTTAGAGGGCTCAACAAAATCATGAAAAAAGACTGCTATCCACTCCCCAGAGTAATGGACCTCCTCGATAGTCCCCGCAAGGCTCAGATATTCACCAAAATTGACCTCTGACATGCCTATCACCTCATTCAAATCTGTGAAGGTAACAAATGGAAAACTGCCTTCAGATCCAGATACAGATCATTCAAGTGGTGTGTAATGCCTGGTGGACTGACCAATTCCCCCACAGTGTTTCAATGCTTCATGATTGATGTTTTTTCTGACCTCCTCAACATCTCCATCCTCATTTACTTGGACAACATCCTCATATACTCCATGTTAAGTCCAGAGTCAGAGATGTCTTGTCCGAGAGGTCCAGAGTGGTCAAACAGTTGATTTCAAGCCAGGGTGTGGAGTTGAGAGGACTTGGCTTCAACTTATGTGTTGTGCCCTCTTGTGTTGTGTTGTCCTTGAATTTATGGAGTTGCAGAGTGAGAATGGAGGTAACAAGGTAAGACTAAATTGATATTCAAACTAGGGAACTAGCTATGAATACATGGAGGCTTAAATACATTCAGAGCATGAGATTAATATGGAGCAGGGTTGTCCAAATGTGGAGGAGTTACTATACTAGGATGCAGGGGTGCTAAATGAGAGATGGGGTCATGTGGAACTATAGAACATACTAGAAGATGATGTAGAAAGTAATAGAAGGAGTGACATGGAGGTCTGTATCAGATTGATCACATGGGAGAAAAGACAGAGATGGAGTACAGAGTATGCGGAGGTCACGTGGGAGTTGTCTGTGGCACAGAGTATGATGGAGGATAGAGATCTGTATAGAGGGCTGAGGTCAATCCAGAGGAGTGCGGAGATGACTGATAGATGGGTGCTAAGGGCAGAGATTTGTCAGAGGGAACCTAGGATCTAACAGTACCTCCCCATTAAAGGCTGAGCCTCAAGGCTGCAGTCATTAAGACAGAAGTTGCTGTGGGAAAGTAGGTTAGTGCTTGGCTGGAGTGGTATATAAGGACATAGCATTTCTAGATTTGTTCAAGTATGCTCGTCACCCCAAGCCACCCAAAATGAGTGACTTAGGTCAAATCACAGCCCAGATCCATGTGCTCACGGAGCAGAATGCGGGAGTGGTGAAGAAGGCAGCAGAGGCAGAGGTGAAGGCAAAGGCTGAACACCTAAGGAAAGTGGAGGAGGAGGTGGAGCACCTGAAACAAGCAGAGGAAGAGGCAGATGGCCTGAAAAAAGCAGAAGAGGAGTGCAAAATGGAGGAGGAGGTGGAGAGACTATACCTCAAAAAGTGGAAGGCGGAGGAGTGGGCAGCTCATGAGGCTGCACTCCTTACAGAAGCCAGTGGTCCAGCCGGGGACCCAAGTACAAGTGTGGAGGTTGTCTCTCCAGAGGAACTCTGGGTGAGGGAGCTCTGTGAAGCCAAGGAGGCAGAGTGGAGGCAGTGCCAGGAGTTATTCCTGGCAGATGAGGAGAAGAAGCAGTACCAGCAGGTAACCGTGCAGAATGCCCACAATGCCTGCCTGAATGAGCAGGCCAGGGATGCGAGGGAGGCAGGACAACAGGTGGGTGTTTGACCTTTAGAGGCCCATCTGTTGTACATTGTTAATGACCCTGATGCATATCAGGTGGTGGGGCTGGAGGTCTGTGTGAAGTGTAAGGAGTGCCGGAGGCATGGGGGAGAGTGTGAGTGGCCATCTGTGGGGAGGGGCACATCTTGCTCTTGCTGTGTGGAGTGCAAGATCAAGTGCATTCCAGTGACGGAGGTGATTGTGGAGCTGGAGGGTTCACAAACGGTGGGAGACTTGGGAGAGGGGACCAGAGTGAGTGGCTCTGGGACATCACGTGGGAAGTGGAAGGTACAGGTGGAGTCCAAGGAGCCTGAGGTCTTGCAGCCCAAGAGGTGGAAGGTGAAGGTATTGCTGCAGCCTGGCCTAGACTCCTGGATGGAGGAGATGGGTTCACTGATGCAGACATTAGCAGTGTGGGTGACAAATATTGCTGTGGAGTTCCAGTGGTTCAATGACAGCAAGGAGGAGGTGATGTAGTGGAAGTATGGTGATGGAGCGGAGGCAAATCCAGAAGGGAATCTGGAGGTGGATCTGGAGGAAAATCTGGAGCCAGAGCTGGTGGTTCTGGATGATTTGTTCAGGGAGCCAGATGGGTCAGAGAGGGATCAGGGGATGGACTTCTTCAATGATGTATAATAGATGTAATAATAATATTTTTTTGAGCTTGAAAAATCTAAGTCGAGTGCTAAGTGAAGGGCCAAGGTCCTGGTTTGTTAGGATAGGATCTGAGACGACTTCAGACATGTTGCTAAGTTCAGATGCAGGGAGCCAGGAGGTTTCATCCTCCATGCCCTTGTATCCAGACCACTTGACCAAGTATAGTAAGGGACAAGCCTGGCATCTGTCAACCTTGGAGTCAAGGACTTTGGAGATTTTGTATTTGGGTTCACCATCAATAATGACAGAGGGTTGAGGTGGAGCAACTTGATTAGGGAAGTCGTTGGGTGTGGATGGTTCCAGCATGAAGATGTGAAAGATGGTGTGTATCGCATGCATGTTGTCTGAAAGCTGGAGGGTGAAGGAGATGGAGCCAACTTGAGCAATGATCTCAAAAGGACCTAGATACTTTTCAGATAGTTCCTTAGAAGGTCTAGTAGTGTGAATATTATCTGATTTGACAAAGACTTTGTTGCCAATCTTGAACTCTGGAGGTGGAGTCTGGTGGTGGTCTGCAGAGGCGGAGTACCATTGTTGGGCATCAGTGATGGTTTTGTGGAGTTCTTGGCGGAGTTCGTCTAAGTCTACTGCAAAGTCTCATGCTCTTGAGGAGGTGAAGTCTGGTTCAGGGTGTACGGTGATGTTTGGGTGATAACCCTTGTTGGCAAAGAAGGGTGAGATGCTGGTGGTGGCATTTGGAGCATTGTTATATGCAAATTCCACAATGGGAAGGAGGTCTGGCCAATTGTCTTGCTGGTAGTTGCAATAAACTCAAAGGTACTGTTCCAACATCTGGTTCATCTGTTCGGTTGTCTGTCACCTTCAGGGTGGTATCCAGAGATGAAGTGGAGCTTCATGTCAAGAGCCTTTCCAAGGGATTGAAAGAAGGAGGATACAAATTCTGTACCATGGTCGGAGGTAATGTGGGACGGGACTCCGTGTTTGGAGAACATGTGGAGTACAAAGAGTTTTGCAAGTACCAGAGCATTGATTGTGTTGACGGTGGGTATGAAGATGGTTTGCTTGGTGAGTCTGTTGACAATGACAAGGATGGTGTCATGTCCGGAGGATGGCAGAATTTTTTCTATAAAGTCCATGAAGGTGGAGTTCCACGGACAATCAGGGATAGGGAGTTGCTTGAGTAGTCCATAGGGGTGGTGTCTCTGTGACTTAGAGCGTATGCAAATAGTACAAGACTTAATATAGGACTTAACAGAGTTGTGGAGCTCAGGCCAAACATAATCTCTATGGATGAGTTTGAGCATGTGGTTCTGTCTGAAATGTCCAGATATAGGGTGATCATGCTTATCTTGTAGTATGCGGAGTCGAAGGTCGCCAACATCAGGGACATAAATTTTTTTGTCCAAGAGGAGGAATCCTTCAGAGTCTACAGACCAGCATCCTGTGGGATTGTCAAGGTGGGCAGAGATGACAGAGTTGGACCAGAGAGTGCTTTTAATGTCCAGGTGCAACCTGTCGATGTCCATGACCATAGTGGTGTGGAGTACTGGGAAGTACAAGGATGTGGCGTGGAGTACTGGGAAGTACAAGGATGTGGCATGGAGTGAGGAGATGAGTTGTTCAGAGGTAAATACTGGATGTAAGTTGTGCAGATTGATGGTCACATACTCGCTTCCTCCCTCTTTAGGATAGATGTCCCATTGTCTTGTCAGAGTGTCAGGTTTAGCTCTGAGTCATCTGGGATGGAAATGGATAATGAGGTTGAATTGAGAAAGGTATTCTGACCAATGGACTTGATGTTGAGTGAGGAGTTTCATTGTGGAAAAATATTTCAGGTTTTTGTGGTCTGTAACGACGTCAATTGCTTCTGAGGAGCCTTCAAGGTAGTGGCGCCAACATTTGAATGCTTCAAAAATCACAAACAGTTCCTTGTCGTGGATGTCATAGTTGAGGTCTGGAGGTGTGAAGGTCTGGGGTGGAACACAATTGGGTGGATGTCATTATCGACCAGAGATATCATTGATAGGATGGTGGCCAGTGCGTAGTTGGAGGCATCAGTTTTGACGATGAGTGGGGACCCAGGTATCCAATGGGTGAGCATGGGAGCAGTTGTGAAAGCCTTTTTCAAGATTTCAAATGAACTCCAGCATGCATTAGTAAAAACCCATGGAGTGTCCTTGCAGGTCAAACAAGTTAGTGGGACAGTAAGATTGGAATAGTTGAATATGAAACAGTGATAGAATTTTGCAAATCCAAGGAAGGACTGCACATCTTTGACTTTTTGCAGTTCAGGCCATTCCTGAATGACCTTGACCTTGTCATCAGCCATGGTGAGGCCGTTAGGTGAGAGGATATATCTGAGATACTTGACAGTGTTGACGTGGAAGAAGCCTTTGTCTGTGTGCACATACAGGTGGGTCAACTGGAGTCACTGGAGTACGTCTCAAACATGTCCTCTATGTTGGTCTAGGTCATTGGAGTATATGAGGATGTCATCCAAATAAATGAGGATGGAGATGTCAAGGAGGTCAGAGAAAACATCGTTCATGAAGTGTTGAAATGCTGTGGGGGAATTGGTGAGTCCAAAGGGCATTACACACCACTCAAATGATCCATATCTGGTTCTGAAGGCAGTTTTCCATTTGTCACCTTCACAGATCTGAATGAGGTGGTAAGTGTGTCGGAGGTTGATTTTGGTGAATATTCTGGCCTTACATGGACTATCAAGGAGGTCTGTAACCCTGGGGAGCAGATAGCAGTCTTTTTTGTGATTTTGTTGAGCCCTCTAAAGTCGATGCAGAGTCAAAGAGAACCATCCTTTTCTGGGCGAATAGGACCGGAGCTCCTCTGGGGGACCTGGA
>QFEC01025944.1:0-13556 GCA_003316585.1 Gomphus bonarii | reverse complement strand
GAGATGTATCGCAAAATATGTATCCTTATCTCCTGTAGTTAACAGCCCCTGACTAAATTCGGTTCTGTCCGTCTTCTCTTCACTTACTTCCAGCTATCCACAATCAGATTGACGTGCAACAATTAAAGAAGACCGCCCAATATACTCAGTGTGAGCTACTACCTAATGCATACCAGACCACCTGCTCACTTAATTTTCCGCCCAGACTACCCGGTTGACACTCCATCTAAAATCGGCAATAGGACTAGGGTTCTCGATTCACAAGAACTGTTTCAGAACCACGCAGCCACAAGTGTATTGATGGAGCCAAACATCTCACCACATTTACATGTTAGCGTCTAAATCAGGGACAAGGAAATCGCCTTGTCACTGGCCTTTGAAATGTCCTCAGCCTGCCCACACCATGTGACCTCTCTTCCCGTCGTTCTCCAGATTCACCCCATGTGTACTACGGCGCTACATCATGACTACAATCCACCACATGTTTACATGCTTCCAGGTCACCAGACTGGAAAAACTCACTGTTGAGATCGTGATTTCCCGGAGCTCTGCCAAAGGGCACGTCACGACTAGAGTGAATATTAACTGGAGTTTCACACAGTGGGGACGTGACTTCTGCCTGTGGACTCGGAGGTAAATCAGAACCGACATCGCTGTGAAATGGGTATTGATAGTGTCCGATGTTAGTAGATCCCACGCACGAAGTGTATGCTCCCTTAAACTTGATCCTAAATGGTGGTACCATCGAATCTGTTGAAGGATGGACGGGGGCCCAATTTATTTGCTCTCAATCTGATGCTGCGGAACGCCCGATACGTCCACAAGTGTACCATATAGAATGTAATGTTGTTTGGAATGCCTATCCAAATCTTTGTGCTGAGAGGGGCTGAGGAGGATGATGGTGATGAGGACACCGTCGCCATTGAGTTCAAAGCCACGTACCTGTGCTACAGCGTGATTACAGGTGAGATTCAATGTTTTTGGATGCCTCGATGATTTATCTTTTTCAAGTTTTGAAGAGGCCTTGTTATTGGACGGTTGGTTGGACATGGTCGTTACTTATGAGTTTGTGGGCGGTTGAGGACGCGTCTGTCACCTTCACCTTACCTGTCAACATTTGGTGAGTAACACCGTAACCTCACTGTAATAGGCCAATAATCTCCCCGTCAGGAAGAGCTGAGGTGTTCCACTCCGCACACAGTCGTGACCGGACAACTTCTTTCCCTCTACAATTCACCTTACGTAGGGGACGAGCACACGCCTTCAATAGCATTCCGAACTCAAGCTACACATTCTCTTAACCATATTTGCCTTCGAAACCTCCCTACAAGATCATCCGTCTGTCATGGCTACTTGCAGCCGAGGAAAGCTAGAGGTGAAATTGGCGACCGAGAGAGCTGCTCTCCGACATGAATGTCAAGTTGAACTGAAGCAAAAGCTGCTGGAAGTAGCTCAGGAACAGCTACTTGTGGTGAACGAACACCACAAGATTTTACATAACGTTCTCGGAGACGAGACTCTACTAGGTCTGAAGCAGAAATTGGATGCAGTCGCAATCAATGGCAAGCGACACTCCCAAGCTTTCATGAACTCCCTCATAGCAACATTTGTACATCGTATCGCCGCCGCCATCCAGTCCAGGAAGATCACTAAGCAAAGCCTCGCGGCCGAAGAAGGAACAGTCACCCAGTGCAACAACGCCGATTGTCACCCAATATCAGGGTACAACCTGGCTATATCTGGCGCTCAAGGCTCAGCAACGTCGCCTCAAGCTCCAGACCGATTCCCGGATACCACCTCCCATTATCCGACTCTTCCTAACGTGGCTTCAGTTATGGCGGACGACCATCTACACACCACGGTCGGAGGTGGTACAGATTTCGATCCCCTAGAGGGCATTCTAGTTGAGGATGTTCTTAAGGATCCACCTCAAAACGACACAGGTAGCCGCTTTTCACAGACACAATTAGCGGCGCTCGTTCGACAACGAATTGACTTGGATCGTCAAGTATCCGATGGACGAAACCTTTTTGCGAAACGATCCGCCTACTTGCGCGAATGTCGCGTGGCTGCCGAGAAAGAGAAAGAGATGGCGCGGGCCGAGCTAGCTGCTGCTATGGTTTCGCTGGTTGCGGCTGAAAAGGAACGGGCGGTCGCAGCTAGCTGCAGAGCCGCTGCCTTGGACGAACTGAAGCGTGACACTCTTCTGCGCGAGCTTAGTCGACCTGAAAGCAGCTTGAAAGCGAGTCTCGGGCCTCGAGACTTGGAGGCGGCTGAGAAAATCATTGGATACAACACGCCAGCACATCAGCTACACCATGGCCCTGCCCCTCATCTTTCACCTCCTCTATCAACGTGCCCTGAAATTCCTGATCATGCGCCTCCGGATTCCGCAAACGACTCGGGCTCCAACGTTCAGTCCAGCGAAGCGTACTCCACCCTTGCCACTACCTCTAGCGGCCAACCTACGTGTCCCAAAAATGGGTCAATACTTCACGGGAACGACGATCTTCAAAGACCTGTCGGTGTAAGTGATCCCGACTTCAAGGACGAAGTAGAAAATATCCCTCGAACGTTAGAGAACCCCATCGGTCCTTATATACGACCTCCGATGCCTTTAGAAGATATGCTGAAATGCGTCCGGTGCCTGTTTGGGAAAGACAAGAGTCTAAAGACAGGTAATCGTGCTCGGGCATTCCTCGGCGTACCGTGGTCCGAAATCGTCTCCTTCGATCCAGATGTATTACTCAGGAGAGGGGTGCTGGGGATCAAAGAGGGATCAACGGGAATGGCGAGTCGGCTGAGAATGATGACCATCATCGAGTCGGCATTGTCGAATCAGAACGACGATGTAAGTAGCACGAATGTTACTCACGAGATTACCGCTTACCTTTCGCATGCTTACGTCGTTTATGCATTAGACTATTCCTGCCGAGGTTTGGGAGCGACCTACTCATTTCTGCGAGAATTGTCAAAAGCGCTACCCGATCACCGTTAGCTCAAACGAAGCTGTGGTTCCGTATGAGGAATCCATGCAGAAAGAAGTCGATGTCATTTCCTCCCAGGCCTCGGGAGACGGTAACCCGAGAACTCAGGAAATAACTGGAGCAAAGAACAAGAGAAGCAGAAAGAGGTTGCGTGGGGCGCGACAAACAACACATCCACCACGTTAGTCTATCACATTCTACCTTCAGCAGAAGTTTTCCTCTTTGTTTGTCATGACATCGATTTGGGATTTATATATCACCCTCGACTTGCATTGATTCCCATACATAATTCTGCCTATTCGGGACGATCCTCAGCATTGTTTCAACTCTTCGAGATTGATCTTATTACATGTTCTTGTTAGCTCTGAGTATTTCTCGTCTTCATAACGATTCGATTCGATTTGTTTATAGAGCTGCCATAGCTGTAATTGACTGCGGAAAGCGGAGAAAGAGATTGAGTACCAATATGTGAACATTGAGAAAATAAAATACAACAAAGTACGGGTCAAGAAACGGTCTTGATCAGTAATATAGAAATGCTAGATATTTCAGTACAGATGTTGATAGTAAATTAAACCAACAAAATGGCAAAAAATAGTACGAGTTCAAGAATAAAACGAGGTATTTCCCTTTGGGATATACTGAAGGACCTTTGAATTCCATGGTCATTTCTCAATATGGGAAAGTATCTCCCAGTCAGTGGGTATGTCTGTTGATTTAGTTACAGTTCGACAGTAAGTAGTAGAATTTTAGGGCGCCTTTTGGGATAATTTTGGGCGGCCAATAGAGTCCATCGCGGACTCAAAACTTCTCACTGCGCTGCGTTTCAAACCACAATGTCAACCTATTTCGACACGATCAAAAGGGTATGTCTCTTATTCTCTTGCACCATTCGCCTACTTATTCAGGACCCGTTTGTTCGTCTTCAAAGAGTTTTACAGATGTACCTGTGACAGATGCTGGTGTGGACACGGTCGCATTCCTTGAAGCTTCCGAGGGTCTTGTGGGCTTATTCGGTGCGCACTGACGATATTTATGTGGCTCATTCGTCGCTGATGCATGCAATGTACAGATTTACTCGGATCGAAGGCGTTTTCAGTCGTTCAAAACGATTTGAACGGTAACATCACCGTGCGGCGTTCCATCTAATATGGTGTATCACCATCTGAGTATAGCTACAATTCTATTTTATTCTATTCTGCTTTAGAAAGTACGAACACGGTACACCGCCGCACCAACTGTGTCCGCCACCTTGGAACAACTCGTAGAGAACGAAAAGACGGAGAAGAAGCAGGTCGCAACCGAGGGCCTCATGTGGCTTTTACGGTATGTTTAATATTCTGTTTCTTTATCTTACAGTCGCTTGATGCACGATTTTTCGTTTTCGTTTCGTCCTGTTCAGTGGCCTCAACTTCACGTCAATTGCACTTCAAAACTCACACGCCAATCAAGAAGAAGAGCTCTCTGCAAGCTTCAACAAGTCATATGATGGAACCCTTAAGAAATACCACAGCTTTGTCGTCAAACCTATCTTTGCAGTATGTGCACTTCAGCTTGGGGACCCACTTGATGGGTTTCCCCTGATTTTTTTCCCATTTCTTTTGACTTACCAACCCTGCAGGTCGCTATGAAGGCATGTCCTTACCGCACGGTCTTCTATGAAAAGCTGGGTTCTCCACCAGACAAGGTCAATGCAGAGCTTGGCACATGGTTGGCAGCGCTAGATGGTATATTAACCCAGATGAATGATTTCTACGATAAGGGGGGCTATGGGAAATCCATTTAAAAGCTTATTGGCGATACCAATAGTCGAAATACTTTTTTTTTTTGCTCTGCAATAAGTGTCATAATAGAAGCGATTTGGATCATTGTGGTCGAACAATGATCCAATCGCTTCTACTATGTCGTTCTCGGTCACCATACCTATCCTCTAGTAATAGTGAAGTGTCAAATGCCACGGCGAAAGCTTTAGACTGGTAAACCAGGCAGACCACCACTGTTAACGTTTAGTTCCTGCTTATTTTTTAAACTGTAAGGTTGAGGTTAGGTTTGTGAAAAGGCTAAACACAAGTTTCAGTTTTTGTCTTGAAGCACTCAAGTATATTTGAAGAAGTTACTACCTAAACACAAGTCTGTTATCATGAAATGTAAGTTTTAATAATGACACGACATATGTGGTTTAGTACTCACTTCAGTCTTCGTCTCAAAGCACTGAAGTGACTAGCTATCCCAAGGGTCTACTTATATGAGAAATGGACAATAGACAAATAGGTAATCAATGGTGAACAATAGAAAGGAAGAACAAGCGTGAAAGACAATGAGTGGTAAAGTCCAGTATAGGGAGACAATGGAAAAGAACAATGGAAAAGAACAATGCTCCACACCTATGGCCACTCAGGTCCACTTGTTATAGTAAGTGCTCGGCCTGAATATCCATGTGATATTAACAAGGTTGACATTATGAAGCACATCTTCGGATTCTCGTTGAGCTATAAGTCATTTGGATATTAAGTTTCTGTATAATTTGTGCTTAGGTGTGCCCCTCGTCGAGACGAACACGACGAACGAGTGAGAAATCCACTACTAGTTTTTATTACTTAGTATTTCTATAATAACTGTCTAAGTTATGTATCTGTGTGGAATACGAGTTACAATGATAGGTGCCAAGATATCCAATGCACTCGAGTCCTACGTGCCACCACAACCGTGTCCGGACTGCGAAATGACCCGGGGGGTAAGCGGTGTATGTAGGTAGTCTAAAGTATCAGCGGATAACAAAGACACTACTAACACCACGGCGCAGTCTCTTGCCCTGAGATCGTCGTCTTCTCATGGGATCCCGAGCCTATTTGAACAACACAGGACGAATAGGCACGATTGGAGGTACATATGATATGCACGGTATCAGGTACCATCTCTCGTCCCAGCTGCAGTAGGTCATTGGTGGACAGAATTTCTCCAACTTCACAAGTTGAAAGAAATCTGTCCGCCAACGGCCTACTGCACCTGGGACGGGTTTCAGGACTCATGGACGACGAACGTGGGAGCGAGGAGTGACAGGAGGAAGGGTGTGTGGACTCCTCGTTGAAATGCCTTGTATATAGCAATACGAGCTAGCTCGGGTGGACTCGGCTGTGGAAAAGAGGCGCAACCGCAGGATTACAAAGAGATGGAGGCCCCAGTCATGCGTAGAACAAAAAAAAGAGGGGGGGCTTGTTCTTCGTCAAGTTCTAACACGTGGTGTTGATATTGTTTTAGATGCGAATAATTGGATAGGAGGTGCCATCTGGTGGATCTTAAACACAGCCGATGAACCTACGGGTCGGAACCCTGTTCATACGGAGTTTTACGTCCTTCTCGTGCCAAAGAGGGAGAATTTAGGCCCCGCTCCAACTTCCATGGCTTGGACTGCGACACCTTGAACAACTGGAGAATCATAATTCTTTTTCCCTGCGGCCATGTATAAACCTTATCCTCATGCTCAGCTTCCCTTTGGTAAACTCTTTTCCGAACGGATATCCTACGGCCGCAAGCAATTCACCATGTGAATACCTTGGTTACGGTGCAAGCATATATATATTTGAATCCATTTTAATCCGGTGGGTAGCGATTCATGTAGAATTATACATCATTTTGTAGCTAATGAGGAGCCGTTTGCACAAGACAATGGCCCTAAGGCTGGGTCCACAATTTGGACTAACGACCCGAAAGAAAGTTGGCTAGGTTAAAATTGGTAAAGGGGTGTGAGTATGTCTCGTAACATATTTGAAAGAGAACGTGGTTTCCTACTTAAAACATAGGCCATAAAACAACGGATGTAAACGGGAGACTGATAGATCTTAAACGGATCGTGCGGTGCGACAACGGGGTGTAGGGCAAGCGAGCCGGTCATAGGGCACGGCATATGTTATGACATGTATTGTAATAAGATTACTTCTATGATTCGGATAGAATTCCGGGACACCCTTCTCCTCAAGTGACGCTCTCAGAATTTCTCCCACACATCAGGAACGCGCCATCGCATAGGGTATATAGATAATTTCAAATAATTTCAAATAATAATAGAAATCTTTGAGGTTTCGTACCGTCTTACTGGACTTCCTCAACATCTCACGAGACCATGTGATATGTTATGTCAAAGTATCGCTTTGATATCGCGGAAAGCAGCCCGACCCTCCTAAATATAGTGCGTGGAGGCCAGACGTGCCATACGCAAGGGACTGCGGCTGTCCTTCATACGAATGCAGCCTCAAAATGTACCAGAATTGTCTCGCTTATATGGAAGACCACATCGCCAAAAAACCGAATGTTGCTTGAGCTTGTGACTATCAACGTAGCCTTCGGGGTTCAAAAAACTATGTCGCTTTACGGAAGATAGGTAAGGTTACGGTTAGAGTTAAGGTGATGCAATAATATCCGCTGGGACTAACGGCACTAGCCGAGCCATAACATTGAGAGTAGCTAAAGAAGGAACATTTTGTGCCGAACTGCCACTGAGGACAGAAGCTACGACAGCCAAGTGGATTAAAAACTCCCACCGTTTAGCAGTTGGATTGTCCTTAAATTCAACCATGTTTGCGATGGCGATAAGAGGTATGAGCACACGATAGGGTATAAGCTCCAAAGCCGAGTGACAGACCCAGTATGGCTTCGGCCCCAGTCTCAGGGTTAATGTTTTGTAAAAATTTCCATTCGTTGTAAACAAACAACTACATTAGCGCTGATCGATAAAAAGGTCAAAAATAAAGGTGAAAAAAAAAGGCACGAAACCCTCATGTTTGTAGCGTTTGTAATCTAGTTCCCCTAATGGCACATGTGCAGGTGGTGTAGTTTATTAATTAATTATACAGATAAATAGGACAAAACTATCGAGATAACACTACTGTACATGCCGAGTGGGGATCAGTTGTTTGGTACCACCTGTCTCGGGACTATCACGGTTAGAACGTCATTTACAAAATTATAATCAACCATATCGCTGTCTACGTCTGCGTCTGGTGGAAGCTGAACTTTCTGCAAAACCTCGAAACTCCCGCTCTGAAAACGAACGGCTATGTGCACCATTTGGCGCAGCCGTGAGCTCAAAAGTCTGTTGGAGATGAGCGATGGGAATTTGAAAAAAAATAGAATCACCATACATTTCGTCCTTGACGAAACCTGGTAACCTCACCTGTATGAGGTATACGAGGGGTTGAGTAAACACTCTGGCTGTAGGAGGCTGACCGTTGGGGAAAAATTGTTGTGAGCCGAGATTGTGCTTTCTGGTTAAGAGGAATGTTGTGTGAAAAAGTACCAACCGTATCTGCGGGTGGGTTGTTGTGCGGTTGCTGAACGTCCATGTCTAGTTCAGTCGTAGTCGTAACTGAAAAGGAACATAATGAGCGGACTACAGGTGTTAATATAAAGAAAGAAACAGACAAATATATCAAGCAGTCGAATGGGGTTTGAAACAAGATTGCAATGTATCGAGAGCCCACGGTGCGTGATGGAGTGCTTGAAGCCCAAGGGCGACAGGAGTGGAGAATGTCTGAAGTGAGGTAAGAATAGTGAGTGCTCAAATCTCACGCAGGTTCAACTCGAGTGGGCCCTTGATACTTATACTGTTAGTAGGACCATGTCAGGACTGAGTTCGGGTCGAGCGCTAAAGAGAAGAAAATGTATTCTATATGAAGTCTAACACGCGGTGCGTGTATCGGTATTATACAAGATAGGTCATGAGGGTTTATTATGACGCGTGAGGTTCCGATGAGGAGGGACCAGTTCACAACACCTGGCTGGCTTATGATGGTGAGTTTCAGCATTAGAGCTCCGCTCGCGAATCCGGCTGACCTAAGTTGGCTCCGGAGAGGTTCGCGCTGGACGCGGGCTCATTCGAACCACATGAATTCTCGGTATGTGACCCGGGCATTCACATAATTGTCCAGCAGAACCTTGTGGGCGATCCAACCGCAGTGCCGGTCCTACGTCATTCTTCCCTTTCATAGAACGTCGCCAGCTCAGTAATCCAGAATAGTACGTTGTTCTTGGCAAGGATAATGTAACATATTTTTCGAGCACTTTCTGGTGAGCCCGGGACGCCCCACGCCGCTGCCGCGTGAGACCCATGCTCCTCAGGATTCGCGATTGGGCAACCTGACCAGCATCTATCTGTCCGTTGGGATGTGACGTATCCCTCCTTATCGTAGACACTATCGCGGTAATCAGCCACGATCTGACTCGATTAGAATCCCACAAACCGTCACCCATCCTTTTTTCTTCTCAACGTCACTTCCTTCTTCTTCAGAGTCTGCTGCATTCTCCTTCATTCTTCGAAGTCCCTCAAATGAATCAAGGTTCTCCTTCTCCACCACCGACTCGGTGTCCTGGATGAGGTCAGATACCAAGCGCGCGGCACCTCCGTTTTAGAAGTCAGCGATCATCTGCACCTCTTCCTCGGCGGTCACGAGCCTAAAACAGCATCCCAAGTCGCGATAAGTGCCTTTTTCAGTGGCACATCTATTGGGAACCCATAACGCCATCCACATCCCTGCAACAAACCTCGGAAAGATACGCTTTGCATAGGTGAGTCGTGCCAAACGATCCGTTATGCACGGATCGTGACCTGTAATCCGGCTACAGACACTTCGGCCGACGTCAACCGTGTGTTCCTCGCTCGATGGACTCCACAGTCTTACCGTCGTTGTAGTTGCCGCCATCCGCATCCGCATCCGCATCCGCATCGTCTAGAGCTTGAATCGCGTGTCCGTTACTTCGTCGTCTCAGTGGATAGATGGTACTCGTTCCCCAGTCGGTTGGGATCGGGTCTCTCTAAACCGGGTACTTGGGTGAGTTCACGTACACTTGTTCTGTAGATCTTGTGGGTGACACGTACTTCTTCTATAGCCGCCAGCGGTATTCTCCATCTTTTTTACACGCTTTTCCCTGCACATTCCTCCCGTCTTTTCCGCGTATCGTCGATGGATCTCATTAATTTCCAAAAACCATCAATACTTCTCTAACACGACTTGCGCCTCCCCGGATTTTAGGGGCTCCGCAGCAGACTCGGACTCCAACTCCAAACCCACGGTAACGACCGGGCCGTGGAACCACCCGTGTGAGTTGACGATCCACCACCGCCCACGAAGACGAGTACTCTACCGATTATATGATGGCATAGTATTTCGAGTGTGAAAACTCAGGAGTTACTGCTGCCTAGGTCGTGTTGCGTAAATTATGGAAACAATCAGTGAGGAGGAAAAAATATGTATATATTTTCTTCATTATATTCGACAACGTGTAAAACCTATGGTTGTCGTTACAAATATACTACCTATAACAGAGCCGGCCTATCCCTAGGAGAAATAAAGAAAAATAGAACAGTATAGTAAAGAAAGTAAGATTGTCGGTCCCGATGCTACAGATAGAAAAGGGTCAGGAATATGAGGACCGCTACACACCCGGCAAGAGAGGTCACAGCGACCCGCGAGAAACCGAGAAGGCCACATATTCCAGCGCAGACATAGGAACTGTGGACCATGACAGGGAGAGTGTTGACATATCATATACATATATCACAAACCGGACAGGATTGACGCGTGTCTGAGTTTGCGAGTTCATCTGGCGCCAAGGAGCGCGGACAATGCAGCGCATGGTCCCAGGGGACGCATCCACATCCTGCGCGACACCAGTGACAAACTGTTTCAAGTCGAAGCACGCGTCAGCACAGTCAAAACACACAATAACTTTCGATACTCGCCTGAACGACAATGATAAAACTCCAAAAAGCAAAGGATCCATTTCTCCCGAGGACATTCAAGAACAGCAGGGTCATAGGAAGGGCCAGATGCGTGCGCTGAATTCTAGAGACCGACGTCGAACCGAACGATGTGGCGATGAGTACCAGCCTGTTCCGATGAAAGGTATTCCCGTTGACAGTTGTTTCCCGTTTGTTGTTCTCGTCGATAGTCAAAATAAGACGACATCACGTCCAGCGGGCTGCAGCAAGCAACTAAGAAAAAGAAAAAAAGAAAAAGTCAACTATATGACGACCCCAATGTGAAGACGAAACCTCGTACCAAGTGCGGAGGTGCCTGCGACTCCGACGATAATGGCGATGGGCGCGGCACGTGCCGCACTAGACGTTGCCTCTGAAATATGGGCGGCCGAGTCATCTGCGAAAAGAATATATGTTTGTGTTTGAGTGAGTATAAACGAAAGGCAGCCACACATCCCGTAGGCGTCTGCATGGGAGCAGCGCGGTCGTTATCATCTGGGCAGTGATACATCAATACACCATTACACCGATACATAAAAAGAAAAGAAAAAGATAAGTGGGGTTAGCAGCGCATAAAAAACAGAACCGAACAAAACAAGTATATAAAACGTAGGCATCGCAGGAACAAAAAATAAACAATTTCAAAAATTTCAAGGACACACCACGTGAACTCGATGGAGTTCTCCCAGCCCGTCATGTTCTCCTGGCCCGTGAACCAGCTTGCGAGCGGCGCATGGGGTTCGGGGGCCTGGCCATCTTGGCTGCGAGTTCCTATAAGCAGGCAACCGTGCTACCCCCGCAGCCGTCATCTGACGATGCAGATAGTTTGGATGTAGAAGTATCAGTGGCCTGTGAGCAGGTAGACGGATACCAGGTACGACTGCATTTAAGCACCGTGGAAGGACAGGACCCCTTTGCGAAAACGTTGGACTTTGATATTACAAGAGTTATGGTGAAATCTCTTACGGACAGAAGCATCGCTGATGCCAGGCATGGAACTGGAGAAAATCACACACTTCTGGACACTCCAATTAGTGCACCCTGCAGTCTCTTGATAGAACATCAGGAGATATTCTGCGAAGTTGGAAGGCGGCAGTGGTTACTTGTAGAAATGACGATGAAGAACGTGGGGATTACCGACAGCTTCATTAACTCTAAAGACCATTGAAGATTGTTGGAAGTGCACGTTTGGAACCCAACTCTACGAATGGTGTTTCAGGCGACAAAAATGAGGGTGCCTCTGATGTTCTGGTGAGATAGTAAGCAATGAAATACAAGTTTTGAAACTCACGTCGTCTGTTATCTCACAATGTTCGTTGGGCTTGAACGAACTCCCAGAGAGACTCTGACTGGGACGAACTATTGATTGAAGGAGGGAAGAGCTTTTAAGGATGAAACAAGACAGAGATAAGCTCTCTTCTCGTAAGATAACTTGAGGTTGCCTCAATTTGGCCGAACGACGATGAGGAAGAGTTGAAGGGGTGTTGGCGGTAGCTACTGGTTGTTGATTTCCTGAGTTTTGAAGTCAAAATAATCTAGTTTGGGTGGACTCAGCTCTGGAGATAGTAAATCCGGTTTTGCCTACCACCCACCAAACAATCAAAATGTGTGACAATGATGGTCGTTCGAAAGCCTCGTGGAATGCGCCTGTGGTAAACAATGTATGAAAAATTCAACAAAAATTATTTGGGACTTGCTCAAACGGAGATTTGCGTCGTCGAGATGTAATGCTATCTAGAACAGGAAGATTCAGACTCCGCTCGGTACGCTCATCGACATGTAGGTCATCTTGCACAGCTAATAATACAACTACACCAATCTCTCACTGTTAGCTTCAAGTCCTCACGATATGTGGGTGTACTTATTATTTCTCACATGTCTTCCCTGAGGTTCCACGATTCTATGGAACCGGTCGCGCCCAACGATAACGTCCCCTTGTTTTCCTTATTGCGCGCGTGCGAGATTCCTTAATGATATTACCGGGTGGAATTAAGTACATATGACCTTATTTCACTGCCCTGAAATGAAAAGGGTCTCTGGCAGTGTCAGAGGTGTTGATTGACAGCAGCTCAAACGGTCAGGGGGAAGTTCCTTTGTTGGTTGCCACACTGTGGGACGAGAAAATTCTATTCCGTTTTGAGGTGATGTTTACTTATATTAAGACCGCCTTCTTGTGGCTACAGCTTAATTCTTCCTTGACAGATGGTTCTTGGCTCGGGTACATGCCACGCTTCTCTTCGCTTCAATGGTTGAAAGCGAAGACTCTTCCATATCCTCATGCCTCGTGTGATCAATGACTAGAATGGTAAGAGCATAACACTGGCATGCTACCTTTGACAAAATGGCTTCTGACCTCCTAACCAACCAGCGCTGGGTCATTAGGCAAATCTTTGGGTTGGGTGTTTAAGGTTCGTTTGTTTCGACTTCGACTTCGAAATAAACCCTGTTAACTATGCGGTACGTATGTATTCATTATTTCCCCGTGTGATTCGGTCCACATCTGTATTGATTTGGTTCCTTGTAGCCTTCGATGAGGTCCCACACAATGCCATATCACACGGGTGAATGCGGGACGGCCATAACCAATTTGGCTCCCACCAGCGGAGGGCTAGTTGCTATTTAATCCCCACCACATCCGTTCTCTAATCTTCAGTATTTTCCACCATGTCATCCAAACAGGCCCCCGTCCCTGCCACCCCCGTCGCCTCTACCACCCCCGCCACCACTACCGTTGCCACTCAGGCACCCCCCGCCGCTCCTACCTCCTCCCAGAAATATTCCGCGGCACAGAAATCTACAGCTTCAATAGTTGCTTT
>QFEC01025910.1:0-13340 GCA_003316585.1 Gomphus bonarii | reverse complement strand
CCCTAGTTCCAGCACACACATCCAGGAAGGCATTTAGTACAGAAGGCACCCCACTCAACACTCTGCATATGCCCAGGTGCAGTGTGTACCCCCCATCCACCCACATCCACACCAAGACCATGTGGATCCCTGGGCCCTGCTATGCATGATGTGCATATACATGGTTGCGCAACATGTCAGGCACATTGCACACGCTACCAGGCTGAAGGCTGCACACCTGAGCTTGCACTAGCATGCACCGACAGTGCGGCTGCATGCGCGGTCTTGCTTGAGCTGTGTATGATGCAACGCAGTGCGTGTACATTCAGCATGCACCTAATGCCTGTACGCTGTCCCACCAGCCGCCTCCAACCTCCACATGTCGCACATGACACCATGTGTGACATGTAGCCATCATGTGGCATCAATGCCACCCTCACCACCTCATCTGGTCTGTGAGCCACCTTAGGCTGGCCATGATGACCCTACATGGCTCAAGAGAGATCCATCCACCTCTAGAGAGTCCTGACACAACCCAGAGGCCCCGGCTAAGTCACTGAAGGCCTGCACTCGATCCTTATGCACCCACAATGTGTCTACCATCATTGCTAACCACAGACGCACTGACAGGACGTGCGATGACCACACATGCACCAGGCCATCAGCACAACAGCCACTGCCACCCTCATGTGGCCTCGCCTCCTCTGCACACCCCCCAGCTGCCCTGTGCCCTCACACAGGGAGCCTCTGCCGTGAAGAGCCCTTTGATACAGATATGCCACCGTGCGGCAACCATCAAGAATCTGCCCAAGCCCACCTCGCTGGACAGCAGCACAGCCTCCTTGCACATTTGCACTGCCGCTGATTGTCCACGTGGTCTGGTGGTCCCCACCCCTAGTGCACTCTCATTCGACCACCTCAACCACCCTTGTGCTTGTGCTGCATCTGTATCAGTAACCCCAGGGCTGGACGATGACACTGTGAGTGACACTGTGCATGACATGTTGCATTATGTACTCGCTGTCAACACCATTGCATCTGCCCAGCAGCTTGCCCTGGGCAAGCAGCGATGGTTCTGCACACTGGTGGGAGTCACTTTGGCACACATGCACACCCAATGCTTGTACACTCACCCGCTGGCTCACTGGCATCACCTCCTCACTCTGTCTCCCATGACTCTGCCTCCATGATTGCTCCATATGCACACGCTGATGCTTGCACATGACTGCTGGTGCTTGCATGCGACCACCACTGACATCCACACAGCACCCTGGACCTCTACCACATACCACCTAGGGCATGCGTGATGCACACCCCGTGATGTAGCCCACCACTGCTGCCAACCACGGATGCGCTCAAATGAGCAGTGATGGAGCATGCATCAAAGTCCGTTGTGATCACTTCCACGATCTGGCACCTCTGAAACTCCAGGTAGCATGACAGACTTAGCCAGCACTATTGTTGGTGCAGCTCCTTTGCATGCCATCTCCCCAAAACAGCACCTCCATGTCTCCATGTCTCCGTGTCTCTGTGCCTCACCTCCATACCTTTGCGCCTTCTGTACCCCAGACATCCGTCACCACCAGATACTGGACGACTGCTGTACGGCCGGGCATCATGCCCTTGGGCCTTGACTGCACCCCATTTGGACACGTATGACATGTCCCCCACATCACCCCCTGCCTCACAGACCCTGGAAGAGAACAGCATGAGCTTGATGCCATGGAAGTGGTTTGCATACCACAAACAGCTTGTCCCAAATGATATCCATCTTGTGGACCTGTCTGGCCATGTCCCTGCCTGATGCATGCACCTACTATGCTAGTCCTGTAGTCCCTTCTCCCTTTTGTAAATAGTACAATTCCTATGGATACCCCCCTTATGTCTCATGTCTTTCTATTTACATTTCATCTTTACTGGTTATACCCAAATTTCACAGTTGATAGTCTAATTCCCTGGCTTGTATCCTCACTCTTCCCCCAATGCTCTGCCCATTACTGATGTTCATGCAGCTCCAATGCCCAAGACAGGACACATGCCATGCACCCCTGCACCCAGCTGATGGCTTGGACATGCCCAGCTGGCTGCTCACTTGGCTGGTCGCTCACTCACTTAGCCAGTCACTTCCTGGCCCATTCTCGGCCAGTCCCTCACACATACACACTTGGTCAACCCCTTACACACACTCACATACCTCTGGGAAGCAGGTCCCTATGTGTCTACAGCCTCCCTTACACATCCATCAGCATGACATACTCTCAGCATTTGGGGGCTGAACCCCCATCCTATGCTCAGTGTTTGACCCAGCTAGGAGGTATATTTTTGGTTGATGGATGCCAGCAACCTTTTGGCCCTGGTGTGTCCACCTCCAGACCTCCAGACCTCTGACCTCCTTCCTGTACCTCCATTGCTCTGTGTATCGGACATCCATTGCACAGTCAGACATCCACTGGGACTGCAGCATCCTAGAAAGGGGGATACCTCCAGTCTCTTGTGCCTCGGTGTGACCACCTCTGCATCTCTGGACTCCATACCTCTGGACCCTGTATCTCTATACCTCTGACTTCCATGCCTCCACACTCCATGTTTCCACCTCCATTACTCCATGTACCAGATGCATGTTGTACAGTCAGACATCCATTGGAACAGTCACACCCTAGAGAGGGGGTGAGTACAGCCCCTTTACCGGACATACATTTGGAATAGCTGCAGCCTAGAGAGGGTGGCTATACTTCAAGGCCCCCTTTTTTTGGAGATATGTTGAGGGCACCATATCATAGAGAGGGGGTGAAGGCCTAGGGATCTGGATACAGCTGTGAAGCCCTGGAAGGCTAGATGAGCAGCTGTAAGATCACAATAGCTGCACCAAAGGCTTAGAGATCTTGGAAGGCTATGTGAACCAGCTGAAGGCTTAGGATCCAGATACTGATGTGAAGACCTGAAGACCAAGCCTGGGGTTACTACCCTCAGTGATAACCTAGGTGCAGACTGGGAGTTAGTTACAGGCCTGGACTCCAACCTAACTTAGAGGACAACCTGCACCTAGTAAGGACCTTTAGACCTTTCAGCAGTGACTCAGGCTTGGGCCAGGTTCTTAGCAAAGGGATCAATTTTTTTTTCCAGCACATTGAGGGCACCGTGCCATAGAGAGGGGGTGATGTCAGGGGATGACCCTTTTCAATCTCTGGTTCAACTCAGTAATAGAAAGGGGAGGAGTGGAGAAATTATGACAGTCTGTTACCTCTGAGACATCCATTACTCCACAAGAGGTAGACTTGGGTAACTCTGTATGGGTGCTCACAAAGGAATGCATGGACCACTTACATAAAGAGTATATATAGAGAGTGACTCCCTAGTGGTGGAATCCTTAGGCTTTCCTCTTAGGATTTCCTCTGCTTAGGTAAGAACCCTAGTTACACTGTATCTAGGTAATAGTTGTATGAACTTAGGATTTCCTCTGCTTAGCTCCATGAAATACCTCTGGAATAACTAAGGGAGTTGCCCTTACAATCAGGTCCTCAGGTGTAGGGATGAGTTTGACCATGTTGAAGACTGGATGGAGTCGGGACAGGGAGTGTGGGAGCTTGAGTCTGTATGAGTGTTTTCCCACTTGATCCTGAATGACATATGGTCCAAGGTATTGATGACTCAGCTTATGAGAGGGCCAGGTCATCTGGATGTCTGATGCATCTAGGAACACTTGGTCTCCCACCTGATACTTGAGGGCTGGGATTTGGCATTGATTGTAGTACTGTGTCTTGTCATCCTTGGCCTTGGCTTGTGCAGACTTAGCCTCCTCCAATGACTTCTCCATTCTGTCCTTAAACTCATTCACCATCTTGGCTCAGGACTCAGGTTCTCAGGGCTCAAAGCCATGTGTGGGTGCTGACTGGTGTCTAACATAAATGGGGTCTATTGGGTGGCTGAATGCACATGGTTGTTGTACTGAACTTGGCCATTGGCAGGAGGTCATCCCAGTCATCTTGTTGCTCATTGAAAAATAACTGGAGATATTGCTCTAGCTCTTGGTTGACATGTTCAGTCTGGCCATCCCCTTGTGGGTGGTAGGCAGTAGTAGCTGAGAGCTTGATCCTGAGGAGCTGGTAGAGCTCTTGGGTGAATTCCAAGATGAATTGAGAACCTTGGTCTGAGACAACCTGTTTGTGTAATCCATGCAGTTTCCACACATGTGCAAGATAGGGCCAAGCTGCCCCTAGGGCCATGATGGTTGTGTTTGTGGGGAGGAAGTGTGCCCTCTTGCTGACTGAGTCTACCACATTCATCACTGTATCATGGCCATGAGCTTCAGGCAGTTCTACTATGAAGTCTACACTAATGGTGTCCCATCAGCACTTGGGGATTGGGAGCAGTTTCAGCTCTCCCATCAGGGGTTGTCTCTGGGCTTTTGTCCTGGTACAAAGGTCACAGTTCTTCACATATTGTCCCACATACCAAGACATCTGTGGACACCAGTAGTTTCAGGACACCAGTTCTAGCATATTCTACCTCTCAGCATGACCTGCTACCCAAGTGTCATGGTGTTGAGACACTATGCACCTCTGTAGTTCTGGGTCATTTGGAACATGTGTTTTTCCCTGGAAGTGCAGGAGTCCACCTTGTTTGGCCTACTTGGCCAAGCACACTAATTTTGTGTGTCCTTTCCAAAGTTTTTTGACTGCTTTAGCAACCAAATCTTCAGGCCCTGAGATTCAGAGGTGGTCCCAAATATCCTGAAGGAGGTCTCATTCCTCTCCAATGGCTGTCACTCCCTTGAGGGCCTGGATGGTGAATAACTCAGGCTGGAGGAGGGTCATGTTCTCATTATCTCCTGCACCTGAGCCATGGTCTGACCTACAGGAGAGGGCATCAGCCTTACCCATACTTTGGCCCAGTTGGTGGTGAAGTGTGAAGTTAAACTGAGATAGGTAGAGGGACCATTGAGCTTGTCTTTGGTTTAACTTCTTTGAGGTGCAGAAGTATTCCAAGTTCTTGTGGTCTGTTCAGATCTTGGACTTGTGTTAAGCCCCTTCTAGAAAATGCTGCCACTCCTCCAGCATTTGGATAATGGCCGACATCTCCTTGTCATGGATCTTGTAGTTCTGTTCTACCAGGCTCAGGCTTTTGGAGAAGAAGGAAACCAGGTACCATGTTCTGTCCTCAGCTGACTGTTGTGAGATGGTAGCTCCAGTGGCAAAGTCAGAGGCATCAGCTTCCACTTGGTACATTCAGGAGTCATCTGGGAACACTAGTACTGGAGCCAAGGTGATCAAGTCTTTTAGCTTTCAGAAGGCCATCCCCTTGGACTCTCTCCATCTCCATGAATGTCCCTTCTTGGTGAGGTCAAAGAGTGGCTGAGCATGAAGTGAGAAATCCTTGATGAATCACCTGTAGAAGTTAGCGAAGCCCAGGAATGACTGCATCTCCTTCCAGCTCTTGGGTGTCAGCCACTTGGTCACTCCTCAAACCTTAACCAGGTCCATCTCCACCTTCCCTTCTGATATGATGAGGCTGAGGTATTTGATCCATGTTCACTCAAACTCACACTTTTCCTTTTGAAGATAGAGTTTGTATTCTCAGAGGCATTCTAGTACTTGGTGTGTGATTCTTTGATGCTCAGTCAACTTCTTTGAGTAGATGAGGATGTCATCAATGTACACACAGACTGCCCCCTCCATGATGAGATCTTTAAAAATGTCATTCATCATTGTTTGGAACATGGTCAGGCTATTGGTGAGTCCAAAGAACATCACCAGTGGTTCAAACAATACTTTGTTGGTCCAGAAAGTAGCCTTCCAATATTTGCCCTCCTTAATTCAAACATTGCTGTAGCCCCACCAAACATCTAGCTTTGTGAAGTACTTAGCTCCTTTGAGTTGGTTTATCAGTTCTGGGATGAGGGGAGCAGGTACTGGTTTTTGATGGTCATGGCATTCAATCTTTGGTAGTTCTGCATGAGCTGAAGTGACCCATCCTTCTTTTTGATGAAGAAAAATGGAGAGGCCATTGGGGATTTAGATGGCTGAATGTGTCCTGTGTCCAGATTCTCTTGGATGAAAACATCAAGCTCGGCTTGTTCTAATGAGGACATGGATATACCTTACAGTTAGTGGGGCTCAAGCCTGGTCCCAATTCAATTGCATGATCCCAAATCCTTTGCTTGGGGAGCTCATTGAACAACTCTTTGGGAAACATCCTCTCAAACTCTCATAGGTAGTTAGGAATCTCAATCTCAGCTCAGGAATTCAGTAGTGGGCTTTCACTAGTTGTGAGGGCAATGCTATTGACAAGGTTACAACAGCAAGATACTCCAGTTAATGAGCTGATAAGGGGGTCTTCCACCTGGTGTAGTGGTAATCCTCAGTTTATACAAAAGTTACTAGTAATAAGTATATAATATAGAGAGCCCACCTGGTGTACCAGTAATCCTCAGAGATCAAGCTGAGGGGTAACTGTTACACCAGTCACAACTTATATACCCTAGCCCAGTGCTTATTATGTAATCCACAGATGGAAGGTATGGAAAATCATGGAAAGTCATGGAAAGTCAAATGAGAAACAACAACTGACAATGAACTCCAAGCTGAACCCTGACACTAGTCTCTGTGAAGCTGTCTGTGTGGCTCAGATGTGTTCTGGCTTGGGTGGCAACATCATGCACATCAGCCTGTCCCCTTCTTCTAGCTTGTCCCAGGTGCCCTTGGGTTCACCATCACCCCTCTCCTCATCCTCCTTGGGTAATTTTGTTATAAAATACTCAGATTTCCATAGTATATACAATAAGTACAAGAAAAGCACAAAAATAAATAGTTAGAGAGAACACAGACTCTCTCACCTAGTATATGCACCCAGAACTCAAGTAGACACATATACTCACAATTCCCAAAAGGAATTGAATCAATAGCTTCACTCCCCATAGGTACAGAATATTTTAGATACCACGTGGGCATGATACTTTGGTCCTGGGGCAGAGAAGTGCCTGGACAGCTAGGAGACAGAAGGAATGGAAGAGACTCACAGGGTCAATCCTGGAGTGTACAGGCAGCAGTCATAGCAGAAATAAGAGATAAGAAGGATAGAAAACACATACAAAAGGACCAGAGGACTTAAGGGCTGAGACAGGAGAGAAAGGGGTGCATATATGTGGCCATGAGCATCAGCTGCCCCATTGGAACTGACAGATGCACCCCAGACTCAATGGAACTGATGGAGTAACAAGGGTAAACATTAAAGAGAAGCCTCAAGCATTTTTGAGGGATACCAATTGGAAATGGAGCCCAGGATATATGATGCAGTGATACATATAGTGTGGGACATTGATGCATCTACCCCAAAGCAGACAGTTTCCTTTTTCTCACTCATATCATGTTGAGATTGTAACTCTGTATAAGTGGTAGCTTAGGACATAGTAAGAAAAGCAGTTCTTCTTGCCTGCAAAGCAGAATCGCTCCTTGTCTTCACCAGCACCTCACTTACATCAATATTACAATTTCCATCAAAGGCTCATTGTTTGAGACCTGAAATAAATCAGAGAAGTTACCAGTTACTATCAGAAGTGTCTCAAAATGTTTTGAGCACACAGGTTCAATAACCAATTTGTTATTGATTTTACATTCCACATAGATCCCAGAGCCAACCTCTCGGTACATATTCACCAACAAGGGTCTTTAGACAGTTACACAAATATTCCATAGCATACATCCCCAGACCAAAGTTCCATTCAACTCCTAGAATCCCACTCTTAGTTAGAAACCATCCCCCACCCCCAGATAACTCTTAATTATAATTTTGGGAATGGTTCAGCTTGGCACATCCAGATGCGACATTTGGCCCTTCAGGCCTCTTTTTGCTCTTCCTGAATTTTGGTTCAGCATGTGTGACACTTAGTTGGACAGTGACTCATTTTGATCTTTAGGGTCTGCTAATCAATCTCTGGGTTGTGCTCAAGCCAGGTCAATCCAAGGATAATGTCTTGCTTGCCCAAGTTGGTGCCTGCAAAGGTGGTCCATTCCATATGCCCATCCACCTGGAGGATCACATCTACAATCTACTGAATATATCCAGCTTCATTAGGAGATCCATCTACATTGTAGACTAGGATTGGTCTCTGGAGCTTCCAAGTGGTGAGGCAGTGATGCTCCACAGAGACTTGGTTCATGAATTGGCCAGTGGCTCCACAGTCTACAAGAGCTGGTCCAGATTTGACTTCCACAGTGTCTGTCATCTGAATCTCTACCTTGATCACCAGGGACTTTGGGCTTGGGTAGGCTGCTATTACATATCTCTTCAGGAGCCATCTCTCCCATTGCTGAAGCCATACCCAAGGTAGTTTTGGTATTGGTTCAGTTTTTTGTGTGACTACTTCAGGTTGCTCAGACTGGGGGGTTAGAATGGAGGTTGTTTCATTCTCAAACTCCAGAACAGCAAACTGATTATGTACAGGCAGTGGGGGCACACAATTCACCCACTGCAGGCCCCAAAACCCTTTTCTGCTCCTTTTGGTATCTCTTCAACCTTGACTTCCATCTCAGTCTTGGTCTCAGCCTCAGGTGGGGGAGTTCCCAAGAGGTCAGCTAACTCTAGTAATTCTGGTAGCAGCTCTAGTTTCTCCTCTACACTCATGGTCCTAATGTAAAAGGACAAGGAGCATTCTCAGGCAAGATGTCCCATCTCCTTGCATCAGTAGCAGACCCCAGATGGGTTGTTCATTGCTTGGGTTCAGTCCACTTCCATTGGAGTGGGCCCTTCTTTCAGTACCAAGGGTTTAAGAACCAGTGTAAGCTGAGGGGGACTGAAGTTTCATGTGATAGTCCCACAGGCTTTGGGATTCCAAGGGAGGTTCTCAGTGACAAGATTAAGGGCCAGAGAGATACAAGAAAATTGAAGTTGTTTATAATGTTTTTGTTAGAATCTGAATTAAAACTTGTTTTTTGTTTTTCTGGTGATTGTGGGGCGATGTAAAAGACTATTATTTGTTTTTACAATGTTAGGACTAAATATTACATGAATAGGAGCTAAGGGAAATGGTGAGACATGTGTACATGAGGGGATGATGCATACATGACATCATATAGGAAATACATTTTACACAGACATTTGGGGAGGGAGAAAACAATGAAAGATAATAAAATACATACAAATGAACCTAAAGCCAGAAAAGCGAACATGTTTTATGAGGGCGGTGGCTGGCCAGGCTTGTGCCGGTCCTACGATGTATGCAAGTGCAATGGGCGCTTTGGTTTGGCTAGAGGTGAGTGGAATTTTGTAATAGGGCGATTCGAGTCTTCGGATGTGATGGAAATTATTGTGATGATATGAGAGATGAGTGTCCTGTAATTTTTATATAATAGAGGTTTTTGTATAATGTTCACTTTTAGCGCCTTTAAGCACTCAGGGCGCTAAAATGTCGGATACCTGTAAAAGCTTTTGGCAATTAGTAGAACATGTTTTTTGATAATATAAATAAAGTAAAGTGTTATTCAATCCGATAACCAGTATCAGACATAATAACATTTCACTTATATCTATATTCTCATTGTGAAGAGGATCCTGGGTCTTTGGCTTCAAAATACTTCCATATGGGTGCTTCATCTCGGGGGCAAACGCGTTGTAAAGGCAATAGACATCGATGGGGGACAAGGAAAAATATGGAATAAATCTTGAAAAATAGCTTCAGTCAGGCCTGAATATCATGTGAAAACAGCTAGCCATATAGGCTCATCGTGGTCAACATCGGTTGAAAATATGTGCAAATGTGCATATATGCGCTTATATGCACTCCAAATAAATCGGATCCGCCATACAACTTCAGAGTAACATCCTTTGACGTGCAGCAAATGATTTTGATGGTAATGGCTCATTAACTTTGTCATAGAATTTGTTAGAATCATCATTTTCATGAGATTTATGATTTTGCTCATTATCTAACACTCAGAAGGGTAATGGAGGGATGAGGGCTCAGTCAAGAGCTAGTCTTGTTAGCTTCTATGAAGGCCTCATTTGCCTCTTAGTTCTGAGCTACTTGCCAAGCCACTTCATACCACTCTTCTGGGTTATCAAAGTCTGGTGCCCCTTCTCCTAACAGAGCTACTTTGGTCTGTATCCTTGGTTCTAGACCTTTCCAAAACTTAATTGCCATCATTTTGTTGTCATGGTATTTGGCTAGGTCTATAAGCTCCACAAATTGGACAATGTACTCCTCTACCAAGTCCCTACCCTGGTACCAGCTGGTTCCTTCTAGTTGTGTGAGGGCCAAGAGCTGTTCATTTTTTGGGCAGAAGTGTTCCACTAAGTTGGCTTCAAAAGCCTTCCAGTCTGAGTACAGAGGTTGTCCAGTTTTCTCTCATCTAAGAACTTTGTTTGCAAACCAAGCTGCTTGGTCCAATTTGAAAAATGAGAGGGCCCAATGGATATGAGCTTGGTCATCTGGGAAGTGGTCTCTGCAGATTGCAAAGTAGATTTTACAGGAGTTGAGGAAGGCACAGCATCTGTCTCGGTTTCCATCAAGGTCTGAGGGAGAAGCTGGTCTAACTCAGGAGTTGGTTGAGGGAGTGGGTCTTGGGAAATTTTTGGCACCTGTGATTGGTGTTGGGTCATCTTCAGGATCAATAAAGTCCCTCCCTGTATGCATGGGTTCATCATTTAATTTAGTCATAATTTCTCTCAAGGCTTCAGTGATTGCTGCATTGGTTACTTGGTTTGCCATCAGCTCTTGCTCTAAGTGCTGGAGGTTTTCCTCAGCATCCATCTTGGGGCCTGAGCTCAGTAGTACATATGTAGCTGGGTCCATTGCAGTTATAGAGGAGGGGGAGTCTGGTGTCACATATGCAAGCAAGGTGCTGTCCAAGTCACTTTTTCTGAGACCAAAGCTACCTATAGTTGTACTTGTGACATGACTCCCAGTCCTATTAGGAGAAGCTTTCCCAATGTCAGGGCAACCCATGTTACACTTACAGAATGTCATGCAGTGCTAGCAAGGGGGAAATCCTAAGTTAGAGATTATTCTATGTACAGTAAAGGGGGTCTCACCTAGCAAAAGGGAAATCCTAAGAGGAAAGATTAGAGTCCCTTGCTAGTGAGCTGTCTGATCTATATACCAATCATCCATGCTCTACTTCCTCAGCATACCTTACCCTTCTCTTGGGCCTGAAGGTATGCACACCAGTTCTATAAATGTTGTAAATAAGGACTCACTAGATACAGAAACACCAAAAATAGATAGACATACAAAAGTAAAATAGTTAGAGAACACAGACTCACAGACCACATATATGCATCTCAGAACAAACTAGAATAGAATTCCAACATATGTACAAAAAATCAAACGATTTAGATCACTCCCCATAGCTACAGACGATTTTAGATAGTATGTGGCTACAGGATTTTGCCCCCAGGATAAGAGGCGCCCGGGCGGCTAGGGAGCAGAAAACATGGAAAGAGAATACTGAGACAGCCGTGAGACATGAGGAAAATGAAACCTACAGAAATAGATGGAATGGAAGTCAGGAACTAGATGGACAGAGTCCAGACGACTCAAGAGCAAAAGGAGGAAAAAGATCATGCATATATTCACCTACCGGCACAGCACCCATCGTCTAGGAACCCACACACAATCGGGACTCAGGAGAGAGAAGAGGAAGATGGAAACATAAATAGAAAGGAAGGGTATTTTATTTTCAAGGGTCACAAAACCAAAATAGAACATAATAGACGTGACATGGCGACACGTACGACACGGAGGATCGTCGCGCCTATCCCAAAGAGGTTTTTCATTTCCTATACTCACACACATGTTGAAAGTGCAACATTGTATAAAGTAGTACTAGTTCTCTAAGATAAAACCAGTTCTTCTCGCTTTAACTGCCTGATTGCTCCTTGCTATTACCGGCATTTTGCACAAACCAATATCACAATTCCCAACTTAGGCTCGTCGTTCGAGACCTGAAGAAATTCAGAGAAGTGTTGTTACTATTCCAGAAAGTTTCTCACACATTTTCAGACAGAGATTCTACACGTCTCTACATTGATTTTACAGACCATACCGAACTATAGAGCCAGATTCCCGGGACGAGCGTTAAAGTGCCGCTTTGCACTGAAAAGGAGTCATTCGATGACTACAGATTATAGAACTAGCATACACCTATAGAGAGACACTCCACTCGAGAGATACACCTCATATCTTTGTATAGAAACCACCACACCAACCCACAGCTCTTAATTACAGATTAAGAGTCTCACCTCTCCAAAGATGAGTCAAGCAACAAACACCAGTTATCACCCGAAACACGACATTCACAAATTTAGAGACATCAAACCAAAATTGAGCAGAGACAATTGGACTTCATGGAAAAGAGAACTCCTCGCAACCATGAGAGAGAGAGGAATATACGGTACGATTACAGGAACAGATACATTACACGGCACACCCACTCCATCGACACAAACCACGGATGAATGGCACAATAGGAACAACTCAGCATACAATCAGATACTATTATGTATCTCACCGGAATTACAGACAGCCATAGATGATATGGACATAGCCTCGGAAGCCTGGAAGATACTACTAGGAAAATACAAATCTCATGACCCGAGTAAGATCAGCATCGTCAGGACAAGATACGACAGTTATCACATGATCGAAGGACAGTCAGTCACGACTTACCTCACTGTTATGAAAGAATACAGAAACCAGCTGAAAAAGATGGGAGAGATTATCGCCGACTCAACACACGCAGCCACCATACTCAGGAACTTGCCAGAATCATGGAGACTGATATCACAAACAATCAGGATGATATCACACATACCAGAGGACATCGAAATGCGCTTAGAAGCACATGAAATGGACTTATCAGCCCTACAGATGGTAGACAGAACAGGAGCCGCTTTTTTGGCACAATACAGGACACCACCACGGGCACCACCACTCAGGAATAACACCCATAACCCCACGTTCATACCGAATCAGAACCAGAATAACATCCCATACAACAGAGACCAAAGACGACCCACTTTCAACTGCAACAACTGCGGAAGACCCGGACATCCAGCATCGAAATGTTATTCGCCTGGTGGAGGACTTGCCGGACAGGCACCATGGAGACAAGACGGTAGACAAAATTACCAAAACAACCTGCCCCCCCATCCACAGATACCAAACCCCACAGCCGCACAATCGATCACACAGTATAGCAGATCCATCACGGAAACACCCACTGAACCCATGAACAGAAACAAGGGTGAACACATCATGGTCGCCACCATCACCGAATTAAGGAGCGAAATCAAACCGTTGATATTCTCATCCATAAACACCCAGACACTTACATCCATGAGCAACAAAACCCACTTCTGGCTGGCAG
>QFEC01025867.1:0-14009 GCA_003316585.1 Gomphus bonarii | reverse complement strand
AGTAGCGGAGTCCAATAACAAGTAATAGAAAGGGGAGAAGTGGAGAAATCATGACAGGTGGATGACTAAGGGCACTAATGTGGAGATTTGTTGGAGGTGATCTGGGATCTAACAGGAGTCTTAGCCAATTTTCTGACTACTAAGCTACTAATTTACATACATACTATATACTAGATTAGTATTTCAAAAATAGTCAGAGTGATTTCAAATCAAAAGGACAAAGGGATTTCCAGAATGGGAATTCAAACAAAGGCAAGGTGAAACATGAACAAGGTTTAAGTGAGGTGTCTTACAAACATTGTTACAAGGTTCAACAGAAATTACTCAATGAGGAAATGTATTATAAGCAGAGAAGTTAACCAAATAAAAGAAAAAATTTGAGCAAGGTCTAGCCTTTGAGGCTGAGTAAAACAATAGGCTAAGCAGAATTACTATCAGGGGAACCCCTGATTTCAAGTTGTGACCAAAGCCCCGCTGACTGAGAGTCACACCTAATGACCAAAATCTGTCCAATATATGCTCAGCCTCTACAGACGGACCTTATGTCAGATGGGGATTGCAGCTGGCAACTGCTACTAACGAGTGTCACTTGTGACTATCGCTCATGCCCTTGGCATCTACTGGTGTTCCCGGTATCCCAGTTCTGGGCCCAAACGGTAGGGGAGTTCATGCTTAATGTGGGCAGAACACCATGACAACAGAGTATATATACGCATAGTTGGTGGGTGAAGGGGTTCCTCAGAGTTTCCTCTTTGGATCCCCCTTTGCCAGATAGGCTAGTTCTGTGCACATAGACCTTAGGCTTACTCTTTGGATCCCCCTTCACCAGTATGCCACCCTAAGGTAGAGTGACTGCTTGGGTTGCCCTTACAGTAGGAAACACTCTCATGAGCACTGGCTGCCCCTCCCATCCAATTCTGAATTGAATCTCTTCAGAAGCAATGATACAGTGGCACCTTCTCACTTATAATCACACTATCACTCATGGACTTACCTTCAGCTCAAGAAGTGTTGGACTGTCTAGCAGCACACGTGACGAGGAAAGCAGGATGGGTAATCGTATCCCGACTAACGTGAACATTCCCTTGCTCGATCAACTTGATGCCCTCCACGTGCATGAGCAAGACAGTGCAGAAAAACAAGGCACACGCACCGCACTGACGGTCTCGACCATTTTGGATGCAAATAGCCATCGCGAGCCGCCCGTGTCCTTGTTGTCGGGGTCGTGAGTTTGGACGCTGCGGTGACCATGCTTATGTCGCAGAGTTCAGAGAGGAGCTGGGGCTCCATCTGTTCGCGGAAGGGTTCGTGGGCCGGGAGGAGATAGTGGCGGTGGGCGTATTGGCGAAGAGTGTTTCTGAGGAGAGGCGGGCGGACAAGCTCATGCGAACTTCAGCAAGAACCTCACCTCAGCCCGTTCTTAACACATATACATACAAATTTATGAGGCAATCTCTAAAGTTTTGAGTGAAGTAGAAGCCAACAACATTAATTTGCATGACAGTGGCTTCTGGTATTCAAACTCTGCTCAAAAATGTGTCAAGACATGTTCCTTGTTTATTCTTTTTTTATTCCTCACCCCACTCAGTTTTTATTACTCAAAGCCTTCTAACAGTTACAGCATTACATCTTTACAAAAACTTAGCTCAATTTGATCATTTTGCAATCTCTTCAGTGAGCATTACTGTGTTACGACTCACAATGACATTTTGTCCGTGCAAAATCATCTTGCAGGCCACAATAGCTTTGTGTTGACAGATTTTTCAGAATAAAAATGTAGTTGTATGTGATTATCATAACGGAAATAATTATGAGTTATTTTGAGATCAATAACTGAGTGGGTGCAATGCTAGAAATGAAAAACTGAAAGTTAGTCAAAGGGTCAGTGATAGTAAGTCTCAGCGCGCAATGTTGACCCAGGAAACCGGATCTCTGCTTATCCTTTGGACGTCTAACTGACTTTGAATCCTTTGATGAGCCTACGCTGGACGTCGTAAAGCCGACTAGTATCACAGCAGCCGTGTATGGTATCTTAACCATGTCACATCCTAAAGTGTATGCCACGTTAATAGCTTCCTCACTGCTCTGACCCCCCTGCAGACTTCAAATTCGTGCTCTTCCCAATGTAGAATTTGTCCACGGTATATAGATTGGAGGTCACTGCAAGTCATAATGTCGTCATTGATTTATCACCGCTTTCAGGTTTTCCAGGAATTCCTGCCGGGCCTGATAGACCCCAGGCCACAATCAGAGGGGTGAGTGGCCAACCATTAGATCTACATGCGTTGAGTTCACAGCCTGCTCGAGGCTCTCGAAATCAGACTGGGACAGCAGCCTGTAAAGGCAAAGTATGTCATAGTCGAGCTGCGAAAGATAGAGACCATACCTAGTGGTAATCGAACCGAAGAGTTCGTGGACCTTGTTGGTCAGAATCCTATAAGTGTGTGGGAGGCCCAAGGCGACAATGACACGCTCTCAAATGTGTTTTTCTTGTTCATGTTACCTTTCGTATACTGATGTTCTGGATTTATATCAGGCAGACTTTCCTTTTCATATCCGTGTCCCCGAGACGATCCCACCAAGCGTCGCTTTGGAGCGAGGTGCTGGTATCAGAGTAAGTTTCTCATTGTTTCACTTTTCATATCTCATTCATCGCGACACTCCTTCGCCAGTATCAGGTAGTCGCGACCCTCTGCACTAAAGGGAAAAAGTACGGTATACCTCTCACTATGCAACCGATTCTGATGATGCTTTAGAGGTTTGTTTCGTAGAGAAGCATCCAGTCCTATGTCCTATTCGGTGCCCGTCGTGATAGACAAGCATGAGCTACATTCTACTTGGCCAGTATACGCTCAACCCGAGTCTCGCCAAGTCATCGGCGAAGGACTCGTTCTTGTAGTCGACCGTTCCAACACGTGCTTTGCACCAGGAGATCGCGTAGCCATTATTGTCACACTCAAGTCTGACAATCTATCGCCTGTCGTTTTACGCGGTTTCGAATTCTCGTTGAGAGAAACAATCATATACCGTGCCGGTCCCCAGTCACATAGTAAAAAGAATGGCCCTCTCCTCCAAACTTCTGTTCTTGGAGAACACAAGTTGCCAGTGGCCATGACGTTGTATGGCGGTACTCAGCACAAGGCAGAGTTAGGATGTGAGATCCCTGGAAATCATACCACTAGTTCTGTCAATGCAGGGAGACATATAGACATCAGCTATTCCTTAAATATTAAAGCAGTTTTAGACAGGGCAAACCCAGTTGTTATGGACCTGCCTGTTACTGTCACCAACTGGCCAAGGTCAGTTGAAAAAACACATCATCGGACCTGTTCTGAAGTTTGTTCCAGACAGGTGTCCGCCGAAATGATGAGGTACGAGGATGAAGTGCACGCAGATCATTACCATCGTCTCACAATTCATACAGACGCATTGGCACCGCTCCAAACTTGACTTTGCTCTCAACAGCCTCACCAAGGCCTACCCCGATGTCTTTGCTTCAAACAATCGAGCTCCGGTCTAAATATGGTCCTCCACATCCTCCTCCGTTGGGTGCGTTACCTAGTCTTCCAAGTGGTAGTGGGTCACCTCGTTCTGTACCTCCGGGCGCACTTCTCAGCGGACCTCCCGGGTCGTCTATCCTCAGCCAAAATTCGACTTCCATGAACCCATATTCATTCCAACAAAGTACATACAATACAGTGGTTCGCCAAAGCTCCCCGCAGCTGCGAGCAACAGCTACACCTGAGGGAACTACCGCTGGTGCCAGCGACGCACTAGCTATGAATAATCACGGTAATTTGGACGAATTTGGCAGCATTCCCCAACCCATTGATGTTGTGGCCATAGCACTGTCACGCCGGGCTGAGAATCCCGATTTCGGTTTAACCGACGCGGATCAGAGTGCAGCGACTGCAAATAGTCATTCGACGGTCAGCCAGTCTACCACTGATCTGAATACCAGTGGCTCGAACAGAATATCACAATATTCTCAGGACTCGGATCTCCGTGCCAATACAGTCACTAGCTCTCCATCGTCAACAGGTCGCCGTGCTCGCGGAACGAGCCGAACCTTAAAGATAATGAATATAAATGATGACATTCCAGAGGAAGAATCTCCTGGTAAAAAGGAGCCATCATCCAAGCCTTTTGATATGACATCCTTAGCGTCACCACAACCCGCACCAAGGTCTATATCGCCGCTTGGGTCAACCTCGGTATCATCTTGGCCAACATCAGACGAGGAGAAACAACGGTTATACGAGACCGCGAAAGCGAAGGCCCAGCAAATTCAAGCATCAGCAAACGTCGCCAGCAAAGGCTCGTCTGGGGTAAGGTAATAATAGCTATGGCTGAACTTGTATTAATTGGATGTTTATGATAGACCCGTTCTCCCAGACAATCTAATTCCCAGGTGTCTTCTCTCCGGCAAGCGTCTCCTACAACCATTGACCAAAGTCTTGATAAGAGACTGAGCACAACACCCCCTAATATTTCTCCAACTCCGTGGCCCACTGCTGCCGAAGAAAAGCAGAAACTATTTGAACAAGCCCAAGCTAAAGTCCGCCGAACACAGGGCCTGCTTGACACACCTCCCCTTTCTGACCCTGTTTCCAGCATTACCCCCAGCCCTGGTACTAGCTCGACACAACTTGCAAATCACCAGAGGTCACCATCTTCTGACTTTTCGCCGGACATTCCGTCGAATCGGGGCTTAGCCGTATATACGTCTATCTCTACACCAACGAAGTCCGCCGGTGCTGCTTTATATTCACACGCCATGGCTGCCATTAACCGCTCCGCCTCATCAGCTCAACAATATGGACCTCTAGCGATTACGCCAGCTCCGCGGCCAAGCGCATCTCACACAGGCGTCAGGACTACTGGGTCGGCTAACGGTCGTCCGACAACTAATAGGCAAGCTGTTGCGACAGAGGAGGATAGAAGCATCCTTCGGTACTATGAAGCAAGAAATGCAGTTCAGCAACAGCAAGTCGTAGGAAGCAGCATTCTTGAACCTACGCCACAAGAAAGTCCCATCCCGTATGAAGAGTTGTTTGGGCGTCACTCCGACTCTCCCCGTTCCTTAAGGCCAAACATAAATGTGACCTCTCAATTATCCGAGAAGGAAGCTATACGTAGAGCGTTCGAAGCACGTGATGCAATGGATGCCTCTGCCTCTCACACATCTCCTGCACCATCTATTTCCCTAGTTGTAACCACTGAGGGGTCACCTCCCGTACGAGACATCACACCGCCAGCTGGTCTATCGGCAGGATTCTCAGAAAAAGATGTTTTACGTAGAGCATTTGAAGCTCGTGACGCTGCTATTCTACGTTCAGGGCAGACCCCTCCCCCACCACCGCCACTGCCACACTCTCCACCGCGAGCTGCGACATCTTTGCAGCCCACCCGGTCAGCTATGTCACTCATGCCCCACCCTCCTGCACTGCCGTCATCCTTATCTGATGGCTCATCGTCATGGAACGGCCGGCTGGCATCGAGGGCACCGATGTTGGAGAAGGACCAGATGAGGCTTGCCTTCGAAGCCCGCGATCGTGCCATGAATAGTCAGTCCACAACAACATTGTTGTCAGAGAAAGGACAGGTGAGGCATGGGTTTATCCAGACTGAGCAAACGCCTCCCCCCCCGGATTATGAGATTCCTTCATCACTGGCAACTTCACGACCGCCAGCTGCAGTGCCAGAAGCACCCGTTGAGGGTGGATTAAATGGCAGTCCTTTGTCAGCCGAGATGCAGCTCAAAGCCGATTATGTGACTGTGGGTGCAGGGGCAGGGGTGCAATCTCTATGGTCGGCGGAAGAATCATCGAAATCGCCGCAAACTGGATCGCCTGACCCTCCTAGTTCACCCAAACGGGCTCTGTCACACAGATCACACAAGTCAGATATTAGTGAGACATTCTTGCGACGCGACCCTTCAATTTCTGCGGGAAAAAAACGAGCTTCACAAATACAATACATATCTCCATCTCCACCACCTTTACCTCCTCGTCCCCCGGCGGAGTATATCGAAGAGACGAAGCTAGAGGACAGGAGAAACACTTCGGCAGCTTCCGTAACGATCCCACCCTCAGATTTTTCCTCCTCATTTGACCTTGGATTCAGCTCGTTTTCTACAGAGACTACCTCCCATTCCGGTTGAAAGAAACTCTTTCTGGATTGTATATTTAGCTCACGATCTCATCAAGGCATTATCACCCTCATTCTGTATATCACTGTCATCTACGCGGCGGCGTGGACATGCCATGCTTAGTATGTACATTGTAATAATGACGTTTCGAACACCCAGATTTCAACCAAAACAAAATAAAAAATAAAATAAAGAAAATTCATAGCTATTCAATGCAACTGTAGCAAAGTTAAATTAATGGTACATCTACCACCCTTTGGATAGTGTACACCTAGTTATTGTGATATGTGGGAGTTGTAGTAATTGATGTAATCAGCCAAGTAGGGTGTGACTCTGCCAAGGTAGTTATGCATTGGTATTAAAGTACAGGAGGTTACATAGATGTTGACACAATACACACAATATCACAGATTGTACATTGAATTGTATATGCATGGCATTTACAATTCTACTAGGTTTTTACCAGACAAAAATAACATAGGCAAAATAATATCTAAGTTGAGTCAAATGACTGAATTAAAACTGAGGTAAATGTTATGTCTTGATCCTTCAGTATTCATACTCTGCTTGTGAGGGTGATACTTTAACAAGGCCACAACTACCAAGACACTGTGATTATTATGAGCTGTTTGAGACTAATCAACCTGGTGTAGCAGTAATTCCCAGTTTATAAAAGGTTTACTAGTGAGAAAGCCCACCTGGTATAGCAGTAATCCTCAGAGATCAAGCTGAGGGCTAACCATCATACCAGTCACAACCCTATATCCTACTCTGGTGCTTATTACATAATCAGAAGATGCAGGATGTGGGAGTGTAAATAAGAAGCAACAGGTTGAACTCTGACATTACCCCCCTCCCATGGTATCTTGACATGGTCTTGTTGAGGTACTCAGTGGAAACACCCACTGAGATATCTTGTCAATCCACTCCAGAACAAGGAGTGGGTAGAGGTTGGATTTGATTCAATCATCTCTCTGGGATACAGCAGGAGGGAGAACTTGTAGACAGGGTTAATGTTACTGTAGGTTTGGAATGATACCTCCTGCATATACTCCCCTGTAGCATTGCAAGACCTTCTCCCAGTGAGTCCCTCAAATGTGCAGGGGATTGAGTCTCTGCCTAGGAATATTAGGTCTCTAGCCTTGTAGGGTTGACAAGTGGTAGGCCTCTTCTGCCAGGGAAGAGATAGAATGGGTTTGGATTGGGCCAGGAGTGTAAGATATCTCTTGATTCATCTAACATTTTCTGGTTCAAAGACCAGTGTGATGACAGAGGGTAGGATTGGAGAGGAATAAGATTTTGTTGGCTAGACATATCACTGCAGCACAGGTGACTGTTGTGGGAGTGGGTAGAGAAGGGGTTGATAGCAGGTGTTCATATAAGTCTCAAGTGGAATGAGATGTAAATGAAATGAATAAGGTGTCAGGTGGAGTGTCACTTATTTTGGGGGTAGAGTATCACATGCTAGGTTCCTTCCTTCTGTCCAATCAAAGAGATGCCATTTGGGAGTTTCAGTGAAGTTCTCTAGGGTTCAAAAGGGGAGGGTGGCATATACCATAGCTGATATATGCTGTGGAGCTTTAGGGTTTTGCCATTGAAACTCTGTGACAAGTCACTTCACTCCCAGAGATATCCTTCATGGGTAGCCAAAGGTTGTTTGCAGCTCCATAGCCCTTCCAGTGCATCAAATACTCTAGTCACCCTTAATGAACTCTGCTGTCTAAGATCCTTTCAAATCCATACTCAGGAACTCTATCTGATATAACAGGAGGAGATGGAGGTTGAGTGTTTCATTCTGAGATTGGATCCTCTTGGTAGGGATGCAGAAGGTTAACAGAGAAGACTGGATAGGTGTGCACAGAGGGTGGTGGAAGTTGGAGGCTATAGGCATTCCATGACACAACCTTGTTTACCATGTAGGGACCCAACCATTTATGATCTAATTTCTTCATTGGATGAGTGGTTGTACTGTTTTGTGCATTTAGTCACCAATCTTGTATGTGGGAGCAGTCTGATAGTGTAGTTCATAGGATTGTGCTATGTCATCTGCAGCCTTTGACAGGGCAGAGCATGCTTCATGGTGGCCATCTCTACATGAGTGGTGAATTCATCCAATGTGTTAAGAATGGGCCAAGCCGATGTTCTTGTGTATTACTTGAGTAAGGTTGTAAGTTCAGGTGAGGTTCAGAGTAGGGCTTGGCTTCAGCTTATGTGCTGTGCCATCCAGATCTCGTAGATTCCCTAATTTCTGAGGGCAAGGTCTAACTGAAAAGCTCAGGGTAATCTTAGTCGATTTTCTGACTACAGAACTACTAATTTACATATGCATTATATACAATATTAGTATTTCAAATTAGTCAGGATGATTTCAAACCAAAAGAACAAGGGGTTTCCAGAATGGTAATTAAAACAAGGGTGAGGTGAAACATGGATGAGTAAGAATAAGGTTTGGGCAAAGTTGTTACAAAGATTGTTGCACAAGGCAATGGAAATTACTTGAATAGGAAAATGTATCATGAGTGGAATTGTGAAGCGAATAAACTGAAGTGAGGTCTAGAACTAGGATGAGAAATCAATGGAGACTGAGTGGGTGTTCCGAAATAAGAAAGAGAACACTTAATTATGATTGACTAAGCAAATGGGAATCTCGCAAAGTGAGATCCTAACAGTATCCCTCCCATATGGCTGAGCCCATGAGGCCACGGTAGTCAACCTTGGGCTAAGAATTGAGTTTGAATTTTCTCAGGCGAGAAAACTATAAGGGTATGGTGTGAAAAGACCAACTCATGTCTTCATCACCTGTTGCTGGCCCTAGTGCATTACCATCTTCATTCGATGCCAATGAGTTTATTTGGAATGTCATGTGTGAAAAGTTAGTCGATATGCATGAACCATGGACTGAAGGGCAAAAGTCGCAGAGTGACAAGGTGAGTGAGCGAGGTTCTCAGAACCTTGGGTTGTACTGATGAGGTTTTTTTTTTTTTGCTTCTTACAGTATGTGCACCTCCAAATGATGTACAACATCGGTCCAGAGGGCAACACATTTATTGTTTACTGCAATGCAAAGTACGCTGACAGCGGTGATGATAGTATGTGGCATAATGTGAGGAGTGCCAAGGCTCTGTGCACTAACTGCACAAAGCGAGGCAACACATGTTTCCATTGGGTTATTAACCTGTACGGGGACATTGACCTCGGTGTGTGTGTGTGGTGCTCAGAGCGACGTGTCAAGTGCTTTATCAAGCAGAAGGTGAGGGCACCAAGGGGGTGGAAGAGCCCAAAGAAAAGCTTGGGCAAAGGGAAGCAGAAGGCGAGTGAGGTGAGCAAGGATGAGGATGGGTGAGAGGTTGAGGCCGAGCTTGAAGGGGGTTCACCAGAGGTTGAGGCAGAGGCTTTGGGTGGTTTGCCAGAGGTTTGGTTTGGGTGGGGAGCAAGGGATGAAGCGAGGTCAGGGTGGCCGTCAAGGGCAAGTTTGCCTTTGATCATTGTGCTCGATAGGTCGCCTGCTTGCTCGCTGACACCATTATTCCTGCCTCCAGTGGTATTGCTGATTCCTATGCCAACTCCACCACCAATTCCACCACCTCACTTGGTCATGCCTCCAGCAGCAAGGCCTCCAACCTTGCCAGTATTTGCGTTGACTGACACAATTCAATAGCTGAGTGAGGTTGTCGTAACTCTTTGGGACGAGATGGCTCAGGTGAGGAAGGGGATAGAGGGGTTTCAAGAAGAGCTGGCTGAGGTGAAAGAGGGGTTAGAGGAGCTGCAAGAGAACAGCCAGTATCATAGGAGGTTGGTGAAAAAGAAGTTGGACAAGGCCAAGAAGAGCAACTTAGAAAGGTTCTTTAAGGCCTCCAGAGGTGTAGATAGGATGGACAAGGGGTTCAGAAAATGCCTAGGGTGAAAATCAAGATAAGATGTAGTAATTTTTTGTTTTTGAGCAAGTGAAAAAATCTTTGAGACAATAATGAGGGACTTAGAGAGAGGATAATGGTCCAGGCTTAGTTGGGTAGGACTAGTGGAAGTCTTGAATGAGCTTGGACGCATTGTCAACCTCGGTCATGAGGATCCATGAGGTTTCTTCATCTGTGCCTTCATAGCCTGCCCATTGTACCAAGTATAGTAACTTGCATGCCTTGTGTCTGTTGTTAATCTTGAAGTCTAGAACTTCAGTGACTTCAAATTCTGGTTCACTGTCAATGATAACAGGAGGTGGGGGTGATTGAGTATGGTTTGGGATGGTGTTGGGCGAGGTTGGTTCTGTTAAGTGTGTGCACACATGCTCTCAGTTCGGGTGGTTTGGCTCAGTCCAATGAGCCAAGGTTTGGACGTGGCATCAGCTTCAACATTCTTGCATTGCGCCAATCCTCCTGCCTGTGCCACTGGAATTTGGATGGATGTTTGGCAGGGGTCTGAGATGGTCAGTACCAAACAGCTGGACTACTAACTTAAGTACTGGTAGCGTATGTCTAACTTAGTTGATAATCTGAACGGAGAATACATACATGAGGACTAATTACTTATATAGAGAATGGGGTGCCATAATATATGCAACAACATTGCACAAGGCATGGAAATGAGAATGTAAAGTATGGAAGTAAGAATAGTAATATATGGAAAGCGGGCATACATGCCCATACATGTACCAAAGGTAACCAAAGTGAAGCGAGCAAGTAATGAAGAATATAATGAAGTGTGATGTACTGAACCAAGCCGAGCGGAACTGAATAGTACTTGTAAGACTTGGAAGTCTGTAGCTTGTAATACGGTAGGTCAGACTTCGGTCAGTACGACCAAGTGAACTGAGGCTCGGTAGATTGTACTTTGACAGGTTTGAGCATTGAAACATGAAATACGGGGTGTACTGCTTTCATATAATCTGGGAGTTTCAGAATGACTGAGTGAGTACCAGACGACAAGCTAGATGGTCAGAGTAGCTCTCCCAGTTCAACCTCATCATATGTTTCAGGCCTGGATGCCTTGGTACGAAACCTGACTCTCTTACTAGACATTGGGACATCTACCTAAAAGAGGGGGCAAGCGACTATGCCACTAGAACCTCAGGCCAATCTTCTCTCAACATCAGTTGGCATCATCCCTCCGAGCAACAAACCTCGCTCATCCTATCTTACAAGCAACCTTGCTTATTGTCAAAGTACGATCAACTGAGCCTCGGTTTGCTCAGTCACAACAACCGAGGTCCTTCCAACTTACAAGTCTTAGAATCACGTTCAGCTCAGCTCGGTTATGTTCTACTTCACTCCATCTTATCCTTTTCATTCATTCGCTTTGCTTTGCTTTGGTACATGTACGGGCATGTATGCCTGCCTCCATTCTTTCTAGTACTTTCGCTCCACATACCTTCATCCTAGTTTCCATGTCTAATGCAACCCTGTTGCATAGCTTAATTGTTTCTCTTTTCCTATATAAGTTACCTATTATCTGTATGTATTCTTCATTCAGATAATCGACTTAGTTAGACATACGTCCTCTAGTTCTTAAGTCCCCTCGTCCACCGCTCGGTTCTGACATCCTCGGTCACTAACCGAGCCCCACCCGAAATATAGTGGCTTGGCGGATAGATAGGCGCAATGCACGAATGTTGAAGCCAACACCATGTCAGCCTTCGGCTCATTGGACCGAGCCAAACCACTGGAACCAAGGGCGTGTTGTGCACGCACTTAACACTTATGAACACTGAAGGAATCCTCACCGAGATTTGACAAACCCTTGCTTCAGATCCTCTCACTCAGAAACACCTTGGTTCCACCAAAGACCTAAAGTGGCAGACCAATCAAGATGGTTTACTGCTCTTTGATGGACAAATCTACGTTCCCAAGGTTCAAGACTTGCAATTAAAAGTCTTACTTTTCAAACACGACCACATCCTGTCAGGACATTTTGGGATCAACAAAACCCTAGGACTAGTCAGATGAGACTTCAACTGGCCTGGCATCAAATCCTACATCAAGGACTACTGTAGATCATGCACCACTTGTATGCACAGTAAATCACAACGGCACAAGCCCTATGGACTGCTCAAACAGCCCCCTGTTCCAGAGAAGCCTTGGAATTCTGTATCCATGGATTTCATTGAACAGCTCCCAGCCTCCTCAGAATTTACAGCCATTCTAGTCATTGTTGACCAATTCTCCAAACAAGGAATATTCATCCCCACCACTGACATGATAACCTTGCCCCAACTTGCCGAGCTTTTTGTACTCCACATATTCTCAAAGAATGGCATCCCATCCCATGTTACCTCTGACTGAGGTTCAGAATTTGTGTCACACTTCTGGTGTTCTCTAGGGAAAGCCTTGGACATGAAGTTGCACTACACCTCAGGTTACCACTCAGAAGGTGATGGTCAGACTGAACATACTAATCAAACATTAGAATAGTATCTCCGTGTCTACTGCAACTATCAACAGGACAATTAGGCCTTGCTCCTTTCCCTTGCTGAGTTCGCCTACAACAACGCTCCCAGTGCTATGACTAGAATCTCGCCCTTCTTTGCCAATAAGGGCTACCACCCAAACCTTGCTATTCATCCTGAATATGACCTCACTTCTTCAAGAGCTCAAGACTTTGTTATAGACTTGGACGAACTTCATCAGGAACTCACCAAGCTATCCTCGCTGCCCAACAGGCATATCAAACCTTGGCTGATACCAAACAACTTCCAGCACCATACTTCAAGGTCAGAAACCTCACATTTATCAAAGTGCAGTTCTTTAGAATGACATGTCCTACCAAGAAGCTTGCCAAGAAGTTTTTGGGTCCTTTTGAAATCATTGCACATCCTGGTCAATAGTTTAGTAGTACAGAAGTACTTCAAATTTTTATGATCAGTGATGACGTTGATGGGTTTGGCATAGCCTTCCATATAGCGTCGCCAACACTGGAATGCCTCAAAGATGGCCAATAGTTCTTTGTCGTGAACATCATAGTCAAGTTCAGGTGAAGTAAAAGTTTGGGAATGAAAGGCTATGGGGTGGAGTTCACCATCCAAGGTGTGTTGAGAGAGAATTGCAGCGAGGGCATAATCTGATGCATCTGTCTCCACAATCAAGGGGCAGTCAGGTGTCCAATGGGTTAGGATAGGTGCACTTGTAAATGCCTGCTTTAGCATGTTGAAAGATTCTCTGCAATCCTCAGTGAAGTTCCAAGGAAGGCCTTTCCTGGTGAGTCAGGTGAGAGGAATCATGATGGCAGAATAATTATTGATGAAATGTCTGTAAAAGTTTGCAAAACTGAGGAAGGACTGAACATCCTTGACCTTCCAAGGTTCCAGCCAGTCTAGAATGCACTTGACTTTTTCTTCAGCCATGGTGAGACCCTTGGGTGAGAGTATGTAGCCAAGGTATTCAACCGAGGTCTGGTGAAATGAACATTTATCTTCTTGGGCATAGAGATGGTGCTTATGTAGCCATTGCAAAGCTTCTTGGACATGTCCAATGTGCGAGGTTTCATTGTCAGAGTAGATGAGGATATCGTCCAAGTAGATGATAGTACAAACATCCAAAAGGTCACCAAATATATCATTCATGAAGTGTTGAAAGGCTACAGGAGCATTGGATAGGCCGAAAGGCATGGCGAGCCATTCAAAAGATCCATAGCGGGTCCTGAAGGCTGTCTTCCATTTGTCTCCTTCTGCGATACAAATGAGGTGATAGGTGTGCCTAAGGCGATTTTGGTATAGATGCGAGCTTTCTTGGGAGCATCTAATAGGTCAGTTATTAGTGGGAGTGGGCAATGATCCTTTTTGGTGATTCTGTTAAGACCTCAGAAGTCTACACAGAGCCCCAAGGAACCATCCTTTTTCCACACAAACAACACTGGGGCCCCATGTGAGGAG
>QFEC01025806.1:0-11780 GCA_003316585.1 Gomphus bonarii | reverse complement strand
ATGGCATGGCAGGGTTTTTGCCCTTGTCTTGGTGGCAGTCTGAGGTTTTGTTCAAGTTGTTTTCTCGAGCAACTTCAGAGCATCGTTCCCAGTAGCGGGCATCGATGGACTGGGTGAGGGATCAAAGTTTGTGCAACATGCTGGGTTTACCAACATGGGCCACTCCATCCTTGATCCGTGCCAGAAGTCTGTTGTAGAACTGGCAGCGGAGTGCAGTGTCTCCCCAATAGACGTGTGCTGTGAGGCAGTTGAACTTGACCAGGTATTTGGTGACTCATTGGTTGTCACGCATGCGGAGGGTTTCGAGGTTGGCTTCTGCTTTGCCAACTGGGTCATGTGGTCCAAAGTTGTCTTTCAACTCTTACACAAATTTGGAGTAATCGTCTATCCACAAGGGGTCGACATTGGAGGAAAGGGCTGGTTCAAACCAGTCTAACGTGGTTCCCTTTAGGTAGGACAGTACATAGGTGACTTTTGCACTGTTGGATGAAAAAGCATCAGAACAGTCATGAAAGTTTAGATTACATTGAACCAAAAATGGCTGGAGTTTATGACTGTCGGAGCCATCAAAGGTGTCCGGTTCATGGACTTTGGTCCGTGGTGAGGACTTCTTTGGTGATGACAGGTTGTTGGCCAGCATGGCGATGGCCTCAGTGAAGTTGGGGACATCGTTTGAGTTTGATGACGATGCTCTCGGAGGATTTGGGGCCAGGAACAGATTGGATGGAGATTGCGGAGGGTTGTGATCAGAGGGTGTGTTGGGCGGATCAGGCATGTCCAGATAAAGTGCTTGTATGGGGTTTTTGGGAATGAGTGGGGTTAGGGGTGAGTGAGTACTCGGGAGCATGGCTGGGACATTAGGTACACGGCGTATGGATGCTTCTGAAATGGTTCCAAGGGTACCAGCTTGTAAGTTGCTTCGAGTGCTACATTTCATAGACGACGAAGAGTGAGAGTTCGAATATACTGTTCCCTGCTCCATATCAATCTCATGCTCCAAATGTATTTAAACCTCCATTTATTCGTAGCTAGTTCCCTAGTTCAAATATACTGTCAAGTCTGGAGTCGGAGATGTCTTGTCCGGGGGGTCTGGAGTGGTCGAACGGTTGTTTTCGAGCCAGAGTACAGAGTTGAGAGGACTTGGCTTCAACTTATGTGTTGCGCCCTCTTGCATCGTCGTCTTGTCCTTGAATTTATGGAATTGCGGAGTGGAGGTGCAGAGTGAGAACAGAGGTAGCGAGGTAGACTAAATTGATATTCGAACTAGGGAACTAGCTACGAATACATGGAGGTTTAAATACATTTGGAGCGTGAGATTAATATGGAGCAGGGTCGTCCAAATGCAGAGGAGTTACTATACTAGGATGCAGGGATGCTAAACGAGAGATGGAGTCATGTGGAACTATGGAACATACTAGAAGATGACGTGGAAGGTAATAGAAAGAGTGATGTGGAGATCCATGTATCAGATTGATTATGTGGGAGAGAAGATGGAGATGGAGTGCGGAGTATGTGGAGGTCACATGGGAGTTGTCCACAGCATGGAGTGCGACAGAGGATAGAGATCTGTCTGGAGGGCTGAGATCAATCTGGAGGAGTGCAGAGATGAATGATAAATGGGCACTAAGGGCAGAGATTTGTTAGAGGGAACTTAGGATCTAACACTTGGCTCTAATGTGAAGGTACTGTTATATCCCAGATTCCTCCAAAAGATCTCAGACATCCAATATCATAATGCCTACAATCACCTATCTCTGATTCATATCTGATATATACTAAAGCTCTATTGGACTCCCCAAGGTCACACCAAGATATGTGCACTTACACTGAGACATTTACCCAATATTGAAGACTCACATAACACTGAACTTTTAAATTTTCTTCCTTTATTATCATTCACAGCACCACCAAGACACCTGAACTTCCATGCTACCACTCCCATCATTAATTATATCACTCCCCTGAACCTTCCAGTATGTTCTATTGTTAATATAACTGTCAGGGGATAGCCCCTTATTTCTTTTATTTCTTTTATTATCCCCTTAGTCTCCACTCCTGTCTCTATCCTATCAGCTAGTTGCTATTTATTTAGTTCTGTTTAGGCTCAGAGATCTAGTAGGATAGGCACTGGGGTACTGTATAGCTGCTTAGTCAGAGGGGTCCTCCAGTTCTTTCTCTTCTGGACCCCCCTCACTAGGTATGCCAGTCTTCAGTATCTACTGTTGATTAGCACTTATAGATTCTCTTCTGGACCCCCCTCACTAGTGTCTGATGAGCTGTGTGCTCCTTTGTCAGTACCCAAGTGAGGTTGCCCTTACAATAACACTCTTTCCCCTTGTAGTATACCTGTAGTCCATTCTATTATCCCTTCCCTCTTCAGCTATGTGTTCTCCTTAGAATTACAAGGGCTCCCACATGTAAATAAACCTCCAGACTTCTGTAATTTTTTGCTAGTTTGAATATCAACTTAGTTCCCCTCTTATAACCTCCAAACCACTCCAAACCTCATCAGGGACAAACAATCTAGGGGGGTGTAACACATAAGTTGAATCCAAGTCCCTTTGACTCCAAACCCTCATAACTCCCTTAGTATCTGATATCTTCAGTTTGACTTTGACAGGTTGGATGATATAAAGAACTCTCAGACTAGACCTTCTTAACAAGGATGAGAACTTGAAAGTGGGAGCAGAAAGAACAAAATTCTGTAATTTTGATAGAAAATAAAGTAGGAAATGATTTTTGGTTTTGAGAGCTTCTTTGATAGGGTATAAGGAGTTATTATACAAGTGTAGATTTAAATAATACATGGTTTAGAAGTATAGAAGTTCATGAATACAGGAGGGAATGGGATAGTATGATATCATTGTGGTAATTAATATACATAAGTGACTTGGAAGGAAAGTAAACATTGAAAGTACAAATATATACTAAAGAATCTTCATGCTGAAAAACAAAGTGCATATATAAGGGCAGTGACTAGCCAGTCTCATGCCAGTCTTATAGGTTACCATAGATTACACTAATGGCTGAGTGTTTTGGTTCAAAACAGATTCAATTTTAAATAAAGGGAATTAAGAATATTAGATAGAGCAGGATATTGAGTAGTGTATGTATGGAATGAGATCTTGATGAATAGAAGGTGATAAACATATGTAGACTAATGGTGTCCTTCAATGGAAGGTGTTCAATTGTTATATTATAAGCATTTAAGGTACCAAATGTTCAGTTGACTATAATATTTTCCTGGTAATTCAAATCTAAATAGTTTTACTGACATTACTACAATAAAGTATTATATTATCTGATAGCCAATATCAGATAATATAATTTTTTACTGTTATTGGTCTTTTTCATTATAGAAATATAAGTGCCCAAATTACTTCCACATGGACACTTTGGCTTGGGCTTACTCCAGAATAGAAGGGTAATAGAAGTCAAGTAATGAAGTGAAAAATCAGGAATAAATGTATCGACTTGATCTTAAACATCATGTGAAGCAAATAGCCATCCTCATCAAGATTGGCTTGAATATGGGTCAATGTGTACATATATGTGCATATATATATACTAACCAGGTTGTATTCACCAGATGAAATCAAAGAAAAATCATAATAATGATCTTCAATTATGTGTTAAAATTTTTAAACTCAAAAATGTGACAAAACACTAATTTGATCAATATCTAACATTTCTGACCTTTGACACCATGTTTGACATCATGGACTTAAACAATATATATATTTGTGTTTCCAATGTTTATTTTTCCTTTAAATCTTCTATGTACATTAATCCCCACAATAATGTTATATTGTCTCCTGTATCCATGTTTCTATGAGTTTCTATGCTCCTATGTGATGTACCATGTTTGTAAAACAAAAATAACAATCTTTTGAATCATATCAAGAAACTCTCTAAGCAAAAATTATTTTCTACTTCATTTTCTACTTAAAATTGCAGAATTTTATTCTTCCTGCTCTCATTTTTATAGCTCTTGTCAAAAATCTACCATGCCAGGTCAGAAAAGAACAAGGATAAAGCATTTGTCTGGTCAACCACAACACCCTTTACTTAATTATCCCGTTAAGCGAGCCTTGCTGCATATTATGTATTCAAGTTAGCAAATATGGGAATGAATTCAAATGAATTCACATTAGATCCACCTAGTTGAGGTCAGTGAGACATAACAACACACCTATCACAGGTTATGAAACCTATAGACATGCTTGGAATTACAAGCAAAAAGATGTGTTATGGTAGAGGTATTATATGGAGGAATGGAAAGCTAGTTGACAATGACAGCCTTGAGGCTTAAGATATTATCCAAGCAGGAAGCTAATAGGTTCTGCCTTGAACTGTATGCAACAAGATCAAGTATGATGTTATGTGAGGAGCAGATGCTCACAACTTTTTCATTTTCTTGAAAGGTACAATCATTGACATTGATGGTATAGTTTTTCAAGTGTGCTACCTTGCAGCATAAGTGATGGTAAATCTTAAAAGTGATGTAGCTGTTTAAAAGTAAAGTCCATCAAGGATCTCAGGGATCACTCACTCATAAGTGGTTGAGGTGTTCAAGTACACCCTCTGCTATGGTCAAAGTCACCAGGTACTTCAAAATATGGCTCCTGGTGTTAAGAATGCTTCCGATACTAAGTATGCTTTATTTTCATTTATGTGTATGATAAGTAGCAATTACACAAGGCAATGAGGAGAAGGATTTGCACAACCAGGAAGTCAAAGTGCATAAGTAGGCAAGCTTATGGTCCGCAATCTTGTCTAGGACCATATGCGCACCAAGATTTCCTTAGGAAGGGTTCCAATGGCGGTGTTGTTAAGACTCCGACTTCATCATATGCTAACCTACTCGCCGGCACCCGCTGCAATGTTGATGCACCTAACTATAGCAAAAATCCATTTCCTCCCTTCCCACTTAGAAGGATACATGCGACCTATGCATTATGAACTCGACACGACCAACTGCACCATTGCACATCTCGCGCAGTCAACAAACACCCTATACGCACTGCATATGCGTCGTGACCTACTGTGCGATCGGCGAGAAACGTGGTGAGAGTTCATGGGAGGTGGTGAGAGGGCCCGGGGGAAAGTGAGAGAGCGCGGGAGGTGAGATTGCGCTGTCACGCGCCGGATATGGATATAGGGTAAAGAATGTGGATACAAGCACGTATCCACGAATCCTTACTCATTGCGCCATTGAGTGATTGCCTGCTGCCTTCACCTGCACCATAAACCCACACGTACGTGCATCAAACCTGTAGCCATCTACCACGCGCGGCACCGTATGTCAGGAGTAGTGAACAGAGGAGCCCTACGAGAAGTTGACAACTGAGAGACTAGCGTCTCAGGGGATGTCGACAGCGGCACAGTTGATTAAGATGGCGTAAATGCAACATCAAGTACTGAGAAGAAGTATATAGCTGGGACTTTGTAACCCGTGAGATAATCTCTGGGGAAGTTATGAGCCTCTAGAATCCGTCCCTTTGGCCGAGATGCTTGGTCACATACAGGGTAACATCCTCTCTGAGGCCGTGCTGTTGAGGTTGAACTACTGCAAGGAGAACAATCACGAATCTGCTTTGCTGTCCCTATATAGCCCTATGTACGGGTGTTATTACTCTGCCCGATCCATAAGGGTATGCATGTTGGGAAGGTCGTGGCAGGTAGTCGATTGGTAGTACGTGTATGCTTGATACTTAGTGGTGCTTCCCGTAGCATTGCTGTAAGAACCCCCGTTGAGAAGAGGATTCTGCTTTGAAATTCCATTCTCCAATTCGCTATTCGAGAAAGGTCCGTACTGTTTAGAAAGCGGAGAAGCACTGCGGGAATCACAACACATTCGACAACGACATGAAGGGGGGTTCTGGAAAACAGCTGTGTGGTATGAAGCGATCTTGTTCAGAGGAGAATGTGGAAGGTAGAAAAAATGCTGGGCTTAGAAATCACGTGGGCGGCCATTTCTCTAATGCACCCTGAAAATAAAGAGCCATTCCCAGTGGGCACTCTACTCCCCACCCTCAAAGCCCTCCAAGTTCATGGATAAAACCACCTCCTTCTATCGTCCTACCTTTACACATTTAGCACTAGGATTTCACCAGACTAATTGATGAACTTTTTTCACCCTATAAGCTTCAAAATGGATGTATTGAAACTTATATAGTGAAAAAAGTTAATCAGCGATGGCCGCAGGGAGAGTGCATCCTGTTAAATATATGTTCTCTCGGGCCCTATTGAGAGATTCCCATGCAAGAGCCCCCAATGATTGCTAAATCTCTGAGGATGACTCAGACCCTGCAGAAGCAAGATGCTGCTGTACATTCAAGTGACTTATTTGAGTGAGTTCCTTTGTCCTGCGGAATGGTTATCACATGGCTCAATTGATATGCTAGCCCTCTGCCATGCAGAACAAAGTAATCCGACACTAGTTCGCGGTGAGTGCCTGTGTCGAGCTTGATTCGCGCTGGGGCTTACACGTTGATTCCAGAAAGCACAACAAGACAACCACTCACATCGAGAGAACTCGCCAGGGCTACCTCATTCTATGCCAAAATTGGCGAAAAGTACGAAGCCATCATTAAAATATGAACTCTGAATTGCATTGGAGTTCATGGACAAGGATGGTCGGAAAGAAAGTGGTTGAAATCACGTCTGTTGAATTGATTTACGTCGGGCTTACGGGTCGATCCGCAAGAACACAGGTAGAAGAAATCAACAGACATCCAGAGAACTTAAGAATACTCACCATAGCTACCTCCGTCGTCCGTATCAGCTACACAGGACTATGGCCGACTTCGTGTAAAGTATTTTTGATGTGTACGATGGTCTCTTTGAGACGTCAGCGGCATTCGATGGTGTGAAACCGCATCGTCGAAGCTAGTGCAAGCGTTCATATGAATGAGGATGGTCGGTAATAGAGTGGGTGAGTGCCTGTGTTGAAATTGATTTGCGTCGGGGCTTCCACATCGATCCAGGAGAACACAGAAAAGGAACGCAATTATCATGAAGAGAACTTGAGGTTACTCACCCGACCGCCTCCCTCACACATAATGATTCATCCAAAAAGCCTCGCGAGCGTGCGAAGCTATCTTTGTGATATCTGACTTTACATATATCATCACTGTCCAATGGTTTCTAACCGCATCATCTGAATGGCGCTAAGTCCGCGTGATGGGGGTGATCGGTAATGGAGTGGGTAAGAGTGATAGTTGAACTTTTTATGGCTCTCGACTGATATGTCGATCCGCGCCATAGCAGAACAAATAATTGACTGGCATTAGAGAACTGAGGTTACTCACCAGTGCTACTTCCATCGTCGTCACAGTATTATACAAGACTATGACAAGGTTTGCATAAACTAGGTCAGTCGAGTGTACGACAGCACCTGTGATATCACCGAAATTTTCAGAAATATTATTCGAGAGGAGCCTACCTCATTTAAGACGTTTAAGACACCAGCATGGAGTCTCCATGTTGGAGTCTTAAACAAGGTGATTCGGAGGACCCAGCAGATCCCAAACCTTCAAGAGAGTAGCAGCACAAAATGGGATGAAGATACCCAATTTGCTCTGCTGCGTCTATTAGACAAGCAAGACTAGCCCAAGCTAAGCATAACGTAAGTTCCTCCAGAACACGAAGTCATCCTTGAGAGATATGCGTGCACTTATCTGATAAAATTTGACAGCGGAAGCCGCTATGGAGTAGCCCAATCCTCCATTGATTTTGAGATCGCGAAGCCTTCGAACTGCAACGATATCAAAACGACGCAGATAACAGCTTGTATCCGCGTCGTTTTGGTCAACGTAGAGATGGTTGACTGCTATCAACTTGATAGAGCACACAGAGAGCCTCAGTTGTGGATGGTTCCGCATGATGGCAGAGGTCAAGGTTTCGTGGGGAAGATGAAGTTTTTCGGCGCGTCGAAGAAAATAGTACTCCGCTATGTGGACAAACCCCCGCGATCTGACACGGTATGCAACAGTGTCATTATAGGAAGCCTTTTCTTATCTCAAACCCTGGGACTTGCTCATCTAGCTAAAAACCATCGCCATTCAGGCTTGTGGATAGCGTGCAACTGGGATTCGAATCTTGCTTTTCGGTTCTTTCAGTTGGACGTTCACACCGAGCATCGAACTCCTTCTTGGAGTACAATAGCCCTCGTTGTTCAGATCATTCTTCTGCTATCCACCTTAGTGAGTTGTCCTCGACAGTTCTCCGTGCACTGAGGTGTGCAGATACTCGTTCCTTAGCAGCTCAGACAAGACGCTTTACAAATCTTTCCATGAAACAAGCACACCTTTAGGCCCATTCCTTGATTCTAGTCTTGTATTCACAACCAGTCCATGTTATATGGGAATAGCTCCTCTTGCCTTCGGGTATATCTTGCATGTTGAGTATAAATTGTATTCATGAAGCCAGCCTTAGCAAGAAAAGACCCGTCAATATTTGTGATGTTTTTGGGTTCATATACTCATACTCACGAATGTGCTGAAATACCATATTGTAAAACCTACACATTACTCAGGCTGCCGGAGGTCATCAGCAGCTCCTTACACTTCCTTCTTCCTTTCCACCTTCTGTGCACCATACTGTTTTCAACGAAACATGTGTAAATGATGCTCATAACTGCAACTATATAGCACTCCATTTTCTGTCACTTCCATAATGTCTCGAGTGCGGGCTTCAGCTGGTTCCTCGCAACTTGTATTTAGACAACACACTTTTACACCAAGATTACATCTCTCTAGCTAAAGGTTTTTTCGAATCAAAGTAACATCACTGCACCCTTGACATTCACTTGACACCTTACTTTATCAAAGTTGTCCATTGCTAGATAGCTCCACCTAAATAATTGCCTCCCAATATAGGGCAAGTGCATCCTTGCAATCCTGAACTGACAGATGAGTGGTAAAGTCAGTGTTCATTCACTTCTTCTCTTTACTCACTTACTGAGTACAGACAAAGTCCCTGCCAGTTTCAGGTCTCAAAAAACCATTCAATGTTTGCTTGTTTTGATTTGATAGCTTAATAACTTGTGAAATAAGATACATTAAAACAGAAAATACTGTAGTGGATAGTGGTATTAAAATAAGTCTTCATAATTAATGATTTGTATTTACAAGAGATATGTAAATTTTAATATGGGCACCTCATGGAACTGTTTTTTTGGCTGATGTTAAGAATGGGCTGAGGTGAGGTCTTGCATAAGTTCAGTGAGGTTGTAACTTCAGTAAGGTTTGGAGTAGGGCTTGGCTTCAGCTTATGTATGTTGGAACTGAGGTGTGTAAGCATTGAACGCATGCAGTAAGGAATGGAGGTACCGGTCATGTTTGGCTAGGACCATATATATATTGAGTAACTAGAAAGCAGCCCCTCAGTGAACTGCCTGTTCACTGAGGTGTGTACTCCCTTTTGTATGCCTAGATGCAAAGAGACTGATTAGATTATAGTCCTTCTGTATTTAGGTATAGTAATGATACATATCAGTGAACTGCCCATTCACTGAGTCCTTCTGTATTTAGCTACTGCGTATAACCACTACAGGCTATGGGCCCCACAGAGCCCACTATGTCAACCCCCACCTCCAAGTCATTTGTCATCCTGAAGCTGGCCAGGGACGGCACGAACTGGGTTACCTGGAAAAGTCAGACATTAGCCATTCTGTCTGTGACTTGTGGTACCAAACGTCACCTGGACAGGACCACGAGGATCCCCCCTCCAATCCCCACCTATCCCAAGGGCCATAAGCTAACGGTGAAGGAGGAGGAGGACCTGGACGACTTGGAAAGACACTGGGACGATCACAATCAGCGGGAGGCCACAATCATGGCCCAAATATTTACCACAGTTCCTGACAGCCTCCTCATTGAAATCTGCAACCTCCCTATAGCCAAGGATGTATGGGACGCCATATGCTCTAAACATGAAACTAGAGCACTCACCATTAAGGTCGATATGCGGCGCCAGATGTACGAGATGAAGTGCAAGGATGAGTCAAACATCCATACACACCTGGAGGCAATTATGAGGATGCAGGAGCAGCTCGCTGGGATGAACACAGGACTCACCGACAACAACCTCATTACCATCATCCTTGGATCACTCCCCAAGTCATACCGCCCACTCATCAACACAATTACAATGTCAGCGGCACACGCGAAGGTGAAGCTGGAGCCAGATCAGGTGGTCAGTACGTTAATCGATGAATTCGAACGACTCACCATCGAGGAACGCCAACTGAAAGTGAGTGAGAATGCCCTCACTACAGCAAAAGGGCGTGAAAAGTCACAAGCATGCAAGGGCACCTCCAATACCACAAAAACCGACATAGAGTGTTGGAATTGTGGGAAGAAGGGACATAAGAGAGTGGACTGCTGCTCTAAAGCCAAAAAGAAAGACAAAAGGGATGAAGACATGAAGGCAGGCAGTTCAGCGAATGTGGTAATGGAAGGTGAGGATTTTGCCTTCACAATGACATTTGCTGGGCCCACGCTTGCGCTGGGAACGAGTGCACTGATGGGACGGGAAGTCGACGTCTATGACTCGGGTGCGTCAGGGCACATGTCACCAGACAGGCACCGGTTTGTTACCTTTAAGGAGATCGCGCCGCGTGCAATCAATGCCGCCAATAAAACTGTGTTTAAAGCTGTTGGGATAGGCAGCATGAAGATTGGAATCCCGAATGGAAAACTACAATGCACGTTACATTGAAGGATGTGCTGTACTGCCCGGACCTGGTGTTCACGCTCATATTGTTGACGTGCTGTGACACCACCGGCTACTCGGTCCTGTTGAAGGACCGAAAGTGTTTGATTTGAGACACAAAGGGGGCCTTGCTGGGGCAAGTCCCACTCTCAAATGGGCTCTACAAGGTAGAGCACAAGTCCGTGGCAGCACCAGCAAACATAGTGCAAAAACGACTCACCGTGGACAAGTTGCATCAGCGTATGGGCCACATATCCCCAAAGACCACCCGGAAGCTCGTCCAGAGTGGTATCATAACCGGCCTCGACCTTGATATGTTGAGCGAGTCAAGCTTTTGCAAGGCATGCGCAGAAGCAAAACCTATACGCAAGCCTGTCCTGCAGGTGCGGGAGGGACCACAAGCCTCAACCTTTGGTGAAAAGGTCCACTCGGACGTCTGAGGGCCAGCGAACCCCCAGAGCTACGATGGAAAGGAGTACTTCGTTAGCTTCACCGATGACCACAACAGGTGGACTTACCTCATTCCAATGGCAAGGAAAGGGGAGGCTTTTAACTGCTATAAGCAGTATGAGGCATGGGTCGAAACCCAGCATGGCGCGAAGTTGAAGCACCTGCAAACTGACCACGGGGGTGAATATCTCTCCCAGGAGTTCACAGCATACCTTAAATTGAAAGGAACCATACAGAGTCTTACCGTACATGACACGCCACAGGAAAACGGTGTGTCGGAGTGCCTGAATAGAACGCTATTGGAACACGCACGGGCTATGCTTCTAATGGCTGGCCTACCAAAGTTCCTGTGGACCGAGTCAGTCCAACACGTGGTATGGCTCAAAAACAGAACCTCTACACATGTGCTCGACGGCAAAATGCCATACAAGCTTGTACACTGCACGAAGCCTGACCTAACCAACCTGCCTGAGTGGGGTACAAAGGTGTTTGTGCTGAAGGAGCATGCTGGCAAACTTGACTCCAAGGCAGATGAGGGGAGATGGATGGGGTACAGTGACGAGAGTAAGGCCATATTTGTCACAGCTTCTCAGGTCCCAAAACATGGAGAC
>QFEC01025804.1:0-12588 GCA_003316585.1 Gomphus bonarii | reverse complement strand
TGGTGGAAAGTTATAGAAGAACATAAACAGGAAACAACAACTGACAGCGATCTCCAAAATGAACCCTGACACTGGCCCAAGGTTCACACCTGAAGCTCCCAAACCTTCATACCCTTCAGACTCTCTGAATGGCTCAGCACTTACCCACAAGGTTCTGAAGTCAGATATCAAGACTTGAGGTTGGGACTGCCAGGGGATGACCTGTTTCAAGTACCAAGCTGATATGAGCCAGTTTGGCCAAGAGTACACCAACTGACCCAAGTGTCACACCTAAGGCTCCTAAACCTTTGAGCCCTCTGAACAGCTCAGCACTTACCCATGAAGTTCTCAAGTCAGATACTGAGTTTTTAGGTGGGGAGCTGAGGACTAAGGAGGGCAGAGAAGAGATCAACTTGACCTGAGGCTGAGCTCACCCAGACTAAAGGAAGATACCTTGGTTTAGGCAGACATTCCTCAGGCTGAGTGCCCAAACCTCAGCTCAGGTCCCTGGAAGTTAGCTCCAGGTACATCAGGTATTTATAGAGTAGGTTTGCATACCTTCAGGCCCAAGAGAGGGGCAGGGTATGTTGAGGAAGGAGGGCATGAACAAGGGGTATATACATAGGTCAGATGGCTCACTAGTAAGGGATCCTAGGTTTTCCTCTTAGAGTTTTCCCTTACTAGCACTGTGTAATAACCCCCAGGTATAACAGGGGTTGCCCTTACATGAGCCCACATAGTGTTCAAGTTTGGGTGGAAATGAGGTTGAGTTCAAATTGGAGTGAGGCTAGTGCAAAAGGCAGGTGATTGGTTTGGTGTTAGCTGTCACTCCACTATATTGTCAAATCATAAACTGCAATGATCACCCCATTGCTTCCATCTCTGATGGGGAGTGTATTGCTAGTGCTATTGAAGACATATGAGTGCTGTACAACACATGGGAGTGTGGATTGTGTTGGGGTTATGGATAATGTAAAGAGTAATGGCTCAGGGTGATCCTCAGCTACTATATGTTTCTGTTACTGTTCCTAATAGTAAAAACTTCTTGTTGTTCTGGCAACAAGGCTTCTGGAGGCTTTCTAGTCAATCTGGCACTTTAGTGCCAGTACCAGGAACTTGGAACTGATTTCTGAGTACACTGTAAATTCAATAACAATTGAATGGACAGTCTGTAATGCTCCAAGCATAGTGATCAACTGATGCTGAGTAGTTAGAACCTATCTGGAATGTTCCAGATCTCAAACAATGAGTGTGAAATAGTAGAGTAATGATTTTAGAGTTAAACTGGTTGAGCACTGGTTCAGACAAGGAGTAAATAATTGGTATACAATTATTCACTAAGGTACTACCTATGGAAGTTGTAGTACTTATACAAAGTATGAGTCCCTAACTACTGACAAAGAGAAAGAGGAAATACAACCAAATTTGGTCAGAAGTGACAGATTTCCATGCTATACAAAGTTAGGCAGTTGCATATATACCATACCTGGGCTATTGGAAATAGAAAAAATGATTGCAAATTCATCTTAGACCTTCTTTCTTTGTTCCTCTCTTGTTCCTCATGCTATGCTATATCAGTAGCATGCTGTAAGATGTGTGAATCAGTAGGCAACCCCTGGTGGTGACATATATGCATTCACCTAGTCTCTCCCTCTATCCCCATCTGCTTCAGACCTTTTCTGTTCCAATTCTACCTTATTTCCAATGAATTACCACTTCATCCAGTGTTCCTTATGTCCCTACATCATCTCCTATCTCCATTCCATACCTTCTGCTCCTTTAGCCACTGAGGCACTAAAGTGCCATGAACCAAGTCTTGTGTCAGTAATACAAGTAAAATAATTGTGGGAGGATGGGGAATTTAGCTAGGATTGTGAATCTTTTTGTGTTGGATTTTTAAAACTATTCTCCTTAATGTCCCATGCATATAACTGGTCTTTTTCTACTAGTTTTGGTCCTTATCAATTTTTTGTGTGATTTTAACTACATAACTATCTTTTAATAGTATCATTTATTCCTTTATTTATAACAGATTGAAGGTGTTATCAGGGAAGATTTGTAGAAGACTTCTAACTGATACATAGAGCAACAGAACCTTTGGGGCTTGTTAATATGGAAGGCAAAGACAAGCCCCAAAGTTGCACTGTATAGCTTACATAATGCAGGTTAGCACCCATCTTAGCATATGTAATTGTTGCTTAAATAAGCACCAATAATACAAATGTAGGGGAATGAAATTACAGCCTAACAGAAGGGTTCACTTACAAGAGTAGAAGGTACAAAAACTGTTTGCATGTTTGGAAGTTTTGAATTGTGTATCTAATAGGAAATTTAGTTTAATTTTTAAAATCATAGGAATATTTTGACATATGCTCTAAGATCTCAGCTATCTTTTAGAAAATATTCTAACAAATCTATGCAGAAACCCCCAAGCTATGAATATTTCAGATCCCAGGTCTCATTTGAATGGTTTTATTGTTGATAATTAATGAGTGAAAAAGCCAAAATTGGAGGCTTTTAATGAGGTATTGGCTCATGCCACATGACTAGAAATCATGTAAAAAAGTTCAAATGGTACAAACAAGTATCAACAACTTCAGAACTTCAACCACATTATTCCATGAGATCTCTTGCTATTGATAAACTCAACATAGTTATTCTAGACTTAATTCTGACCAAAAATACTTGTCAGATATCATCCTCTACTGATGTCAGCATTGGTACCATCTCAAAAATTTGTTCTAAACATTTCCCTGACCTTCCCAAGTCTTCTGGTGATTGTCCTGTCAATCTCTTCCCAGCTAATATCTGCCATATAGTCAAGCTTATTACCTCTGAGAAGGCAGAAACAGTGATAAAAGTATCCAAAACACTCCAAACTATCACCAACTAACCTGTCACTTCACAGACAGTGTGCAGACACCTTAGGAGAACTGAGATGAAAGCAGTGGTAAAGAAGAAAAAGCTCCATCTGTCACAAAAGCATTGGACAGAGAGAATGGACTTTATAACTAGGTACAAAGATTGAACTCTGGAGGACTGGAAGAGGGTGGTATGGTCAGATGAGACTAAAATAAATTGCCTTGGGTCATATGACAGGAAATAGGCTTGGAAAAGGGCCCCTTTTGGCCAAGCCCATGAAGCCACAGTAGGTAACCTTGGGCTGAAAATTGAGTCTGAAATTTCTTGGGTGAGGATGCTATAAAGGTGAAGTGTGAGGGTGACATTTTCATGTCCACTCCTCCAACTCATGGCCCTAGTAATCTCCCTCCCAACTTCAACACCAACAAGTTTATTTGGAATATTGTTAGTGAAAATCTCATCAATATGCACAAACCATGGATAAAGGGGTCAAAGTACCAGAATGACAAGGTGAGTGATGTTCTCAGAACCTTGGGTTGTCCTGATTTCTTTTTTTGTTTGTTTTTAGTATGCTCACCTTCAGCTGATGTACAACATCAGCCATGAAGGTGACTCATTTATTGCATACTGCGATGCTAAATACATGAACAGCTTGGATAATTCAACTTGGTGAAATGTGAGATGTGCAAAGCACCCATGCACCAACTGCACCAAGTGCAAAATACATGTCTTCATTGGGTCATTGACCTGTACAGGGACATGGACCTTGGACTTGGTGCCCAGTGTGGGGTGCTCAATCAAGCAGAAGGTGAGGGGTGTGAGGGGGCTGAGGACCCCTAAGAAGGTTTTGGGCAAGCGAAAGTGGAAATCAAGTGAGGTGAGTGAGGGCAAGGAGTCAGATGGGATGAGGGAAGAGGGGCCATCTAGGCAAATGCAACCTCCTGAGGTGAGGCCGGTGAGTTCACCACCTCCTACATTTACTCCACTACTATCTCCACCATTGTCTCCCTCACCAGCTACCCTTTTGCCTACTCCAAAATGCCTGCTGTTTCTTCCTTCATTAACTCCCTCACCACCTCCTCCACCACCAACACCACAGGTAGCCTTACCTCTAGCAACAGCCTCAAGCACCTCACCTGTATTCACATTAGCAGATGTGATCAAGGATTTGAGTGAGGTTGTGGGGTGACTTAAGAAAGAATTTGTTGAGGTCAGAAAAGAGGTGGGTAGGCTGAAAGAGGAGGTAGCTGAGATCAGGGAAGGGTTGGATGAGCTGAGGGAGCACAGCAGGTTGCACAGGAGGTTGATTGAGGTGCAGTTGGAGAAGGAGAGAAGGAAAAACTTGGTGAGGTTAATGAGGACTGCTAGAGGTGTTGATAAGCATGGGGAAGGTGGACTGGGAGCAGGGGTTGAGCAATGAGCAGGTATATAGGATAGGCAAGAGTTTCAAAAGGCACTTGGCTGGATTCTGAATAAAATTTTTTTGTCTTCTCTTCTTTTTTTTTTGAGCAAGTGAAAATTAAGACAAGGGTGAGCTTAAAGAGCAGATAATCATCCAGGCTTAGTTGGGTAAGACTTGTGGAAATCTTGAACAACCTCAGATGCATTGTCAACCTCAGTCATGATGATCCATGAGGTTTCTTCATCTGAGCCTTCATAAGCTGTCCACTATACCAAATAGAGTAAACTGCAAGGTCTTCACCTTCTGTTGATTTTGGAATCCAGAACCTCAGTGACTTCAAATTCTGGTTCACTGTTGATGATAACAGGAGGTGGGGTGGCTGAGTATGGTTTGGAATGGTGTTGGATGAGGTTGGTTCTAGCATTGAAACATGAAAAACAGGATGTACTGTTTTCATATAATCTGGGAGTTTCAGAGTGACTGAGTGAGTACCAGGACATGCAATGATTTTAAAAGGATCCAAAAACTTCTCAGCAAGCTTCTTGGTAAGATACATTGTTCTAAAGAATTGTGCCTTGACAAACATGAGGTTTCTGACTATGAAGTCTGGTGCTGGAAGTCATCTGGTGTTAGCTGAGGTTTGGTATGCCTGTTGAGCAGCAAGGATAGCTCAGCAAAGTTCTTGATGTAATCCATCCAGGTCCACAACAAAATCTTGAACTCTTGAAGAAGTGAGGTCACATTCAGGGTGAATGGTGAAGTTTGGGTGGTAGCTTTCATTGGTAAAGAAAGGTGAGATTCTACTTGTAGCACTGGGAGCATTGTTGTAGGCAAACTCTGTGAGGAGAAGGAGCAAGGCGCAATTGTCCTGTTGATAGTTGCAGTAGACATGTAGGTACTGTTCTAATGTCTGATTAGTATGTTAGGTCTGACCATCATTTTCAGGATGATAACCCAAGGTGTAGTGCAACTTCATATCCAGGGCTTTCCCTAGAGGTTACATGGGATGGGATGCCATGCTTTGAGAATATGTGAAGTACAAAGAGCTCAGTGAGCTTGGGCAAGGTTATCATGTCAGGGGTGGGGATGAATATTCCTTGTTTGGAGAATCAGTCAACAATGACTGGAATACCTGTAAATTCTGAGGATACTGGGAGCTGTTCAATGAAATCCATGGATATAGAATTCCAGGGCTTCTCTGGAACAGGGAGCTGTTTGAGTAGTCCATAGGGCTTGTGCCATTGTGATTTGCTACACATACAGGTGGTGCATTATTTACAGTAGTCCTTGATGTAGGATTTGATGCCAGGCCAGTTGAAGTCTCATCTGATAAGTTCCAAGGTTTTGTTGATCCCAAAATATCCTGACAGGATGTGTTTGTGTTTGAATTGTAAGTCTTGTAATTGCAAGTCTTGAACCTCAGGAATGTAGATTCATCCATTGAAGAGTAGTGAACCATCTTGACTGGTCTTCCACTTAGGGTCTTTAGTGGATCTGAGGAGTTTCTGAGCAAGAGGGTCTGAAGCAAGGTTTTAATAAATATCAGTTAAGATTCATTCAGTGTCCATGAGTGAGGTTGCTTGTAAGATGGGTTCAGTGAGGTTTTTTGCCTGGAGGGATGATGCCAACTGATGTTGAGAAAAGATTGGTCTGAGGTTCTGAGGATTGACAGTACCATAGTCACTTGCCCTATCTTTTAGGTAGACATCCCAACATCTAGTAAAGGAGTCAGGCTTTGTTCCAAGGCATCCAGGCCTGAAACATATGACAAGGTTGAACTGGGAGAGGTACTCTGACCATCTAGCCTGTCATCTGGTCAGTAGTTTAGTAGTACAAAAGTGTAATTAAGAGTTATCTGGGGGTGTGTGGTGATTTCTAACTGAGAGTGATGATCTAGGAGTCAAATGGAACTTTGGTCTGGGGATGTATGCTGTGTAGTATCTGTGTAACTGCCTGAGGATCCTTTCTGGTGAATTCGGCCCTTTAGTGCCTGTACCAAGCGGTCAGCTCTGGGATCTATGGGGAATGTAAAATCAATAACAAATTGGTTATTGAGCCTGTGTGCTCAAAACATTGTGAGACACTTCTGATAGTAACTGGTAACTTCTCTGATTAATTTCAGGTCTCGAACAATGAGCCTTCGATGGGAATCATGATGTTGATATAAGCGAGGCGCCAGTGAAGACAAGGAGTGTTTCTGCTTTATGGGCAAGAAGAACTGCTTTTCTTATTGTGTCCTAAGCTACTACTTATACATAGTTACGATTTAGACATGATATGAGTGAGAAAATATAACTGTCTGCTTTGGGATAGATGCATCAATGCCCCACACTATATGTCGCATATTCTGGTCTCTGTTTCTGATCGGTATCCCCTGAAAAAGCTTGAGGCTTCTCTTTGCTGTATACCCTTGTTATTCTATCAGTTCTATTGAGTCTGGGTTGTGTCCATCAGTTCCAATGTGCCAGCCAATGCCTGTGGATGCATATATGTGCCCTTTCTCTCCTGTCTCAGCCTCTAAGCCCTCCAGTTTTTTTGTGTCTTTTCTATCCTTTTCATCTCTTATTTCCGCTGTGACCACTGCCCGTACACTCCAGGGTTGACCCTGTGAGTCCCTTCCATTCCTTCTGTCTCCTAGCCACCCAGGCGCTTCTCTGCCCTGGGACCAAAGTGCCATACCTGCGTGGTATCTAAAATGTCCTGTACCTATGGGAATTGAAGCTATCGACTTGATTCTTTTTGAGGATTGTGAGTATGTGTGTCTACTTGAGTTCTGGGTGCATATACTAGGTGAGGGATTCTGTGTTCTTTCTAACTATTCATTTTCATGCTTTTCTTCTATTTATTGTATATACTATGAAAATCTGAATACTTTATAACAAAAAGTACTCCATATTTTAATGATCAGTGATGATGTTGATGGGTTCTGCAGAGCCTTCCATATAGTATCACCAATGCTGGAATGCCTCAAAAATAGTCAATAGTTCCTTGTCATAAACATCATAGTTGATTTTGGGTGAAGTAAAATTTTGGGAGTGAAAGGATATGGGGTGGAGTTACTGTCTGAGGTGTGCTGAGAGAGAATCATGGTGAGGGCATAGTCTGATGCATCTGTATCCACAATCAAAGGGCAGTCAGGCATCCAAAGAGTTAGGATAGGTGCACTTGTAAATGTCTGTTTCAACTTGTTGAAAGATTCTCTACAATCCTAAGTGAAGTTCCATGTGAGGCCTTTCCAGGTGAGTTGGGTAAGAGGAATCATGATAGCAGAATAATTGTTGATGAAACATCTGTAAAAGTTTGCAAAACTGAGGACAGACTGAATGTCCTTGACTTTCCAGGGTTCCAGCCAGTCTAAAATGCACTTGACTTTTCTTCAGCTATGGTGAAACCCTCAGGAAAGAGTATATAGCTGAAGTATTCAACCAAGGTGTGGTGAAAAGAGCATTTATCTTCTCAGGCATAAAGATGGTGCTTACATAATCATTGCAAAGCTTCTTGGATATCTCCAATGTGCGAGGTTTCAACATCTGAATAGATAAGGATGTTGTCCAAATAGATGATCATGCAAACATCCAAAAGGTTGCCAAATATATCATTCATAAAGCATTGAAAAGCTGCAGGGGCATCAGATAGACCAAAGGGCATGGTAAGCCATTCCAAAGACCCATATTGAGTTTTGAAGGCTGTCTTCCATTCATACCCTTCTGCAATATGAATGAGATGATAGGTGTGCCTAGGGTCAATTTTGGTACAGATGTGAGCTTTCTTGGGAGCATCTTAAAGGTCTGTTATTAGTGGGAGTGGGTAGCAGTCCTTTTTGGTGATTCTGTTAAGACCTTAGAAGTTTATACAGAGTCATAAGGAATCATCCTTTTTCCACACAAACAACACTGGAGCCCCATGCAAAGAGTGAAATGGATGAATGAATCCTTTCTTGAGGTGTTTATCAAGGAATTCTCAAAATGACTGAAGCTCAGAGACTGACAGAGAGTAGATAGGACTGGGTGGAGGTGAGGTCCCATCTTCGAGATTGATCTTGAGGTCATAAGATCTGTGAGGTGCTAGTGTATCAGCATTGACTTTGATGTAAAGGCCAGTGAGGTCAAGTTGAAACACCTGAGATCCTTCTAGTTTACAAGCTCACATAAAAGTAGCAGTTTTCACTAGAGCTATCCAAGGTGCTGTCAACTTCAGAGGGTTTGGTGAGGTTTTGCTGTGAAGTGAGGTGGAGCTGTGGTAGCCAGAGGGGTTGGCATGGGGGCTGATTCTGAAGTCTTGAAAGTGATACTGCCCAATACCCAATCAATTGTTAGATCATAGTGGGTGAGCCAGTTGTAGCCAAGTATCATGGAGCAGCTGCCATCTAACAAAGTTACATAGAAAGTAACTGTCTGAATTTCACCAGTCAGAAAACAGATTGGAATAGTCATAGTCTGAGTAATGGTTGAGTTAGTAGAACCATCAAATAGTTTTAACAGAATGGGGGGTACAGAAACAGTAGGTAGGGAAGCTTTCTGCACTACTTGTGATTCAATAAAACTTTCAGAAGAACCACAATCAAAAAGTGTCACTAAACAGGTTTTAGGCATAAGGGTACATGTCAAATTTAATACTAAGGAGTTCTTTGAAAGAGTGGAAGAAACAGCATTTAAAGTGAGCACATGAGCAAGGTTATCACAATCCTCAGGCCATGTGGTTCCAAGGTTGCTTATTATTTTTTTTGATTCCATGGCCATGGAATCTTCAGCCTTGGAGTCAGGGCTTGTCTTGGCAGTGAAAGCTTTAGGGTTTGAGGAGTTGGTTGATTTGAACTTCAGGCACTCCTTAACCATGTGGCCTTGCAAACTACACAGGAGACAGAGTCCCTGATCAATACATCATTGATGCTCCCCAGGCAGAAGTTTGCCATCTTTCCTGAGCTTTGACAAAAGGTTGGGTGTCTTGGCATTGTTTGAAGACTTCTGGTTACTGCTATTGTTATTGTTGTTGGTTCCCTTACCACTCCTTTGGTTACTGTTAGAGCTGTTGGAGGACTGCTGGTTGGACTAGTTGTGTCAGGGTTCAGCTTGGAGGTTAGTTTGGAGTTCCTTATTGTGAAAACTAAACAGTTATGTTTCAGTCCTTGCAATAAAGACTCATGACATTAGGTGAGATCTACCTAAACAGTTATGTCTAAGTAAAGAAAGTAAGTCTGTGTCAAAGTGCATCTAGGACTAAACATACTCACTTCAGTCCTTGCAATAAAGACTGAAGTGTTGGAAAATGAAATATAAACTATATATACCCTGACTGTAAATTCCCATGCTGAAACATTACTGTAGTCTTAGGCATTAGAAAATGTGAAATAAAAGAAAGATAAAACAAAAGAAAGATAAGGATGTTCAGAATGACTAGCCTTAAGCTTCACACTTATCAGTTTCTTGTTTCTTGTTTATGTCTTTCCATGCCTTTCCATGCCCTGCATCTGCAGATTACATAATAAGCACTGGGCTAGGGTATATAAGTGTGACTGGTGTAATGGTTACCCCTCAGCTTGATCTCTGAGGATTACCACTATACCAGGTGGGCTCTTTATGTATCTATTGCTAGTAACTCCTGTATAAACTGAGGATTACCGCTACACCAGGTGGAAAAGCCCCTTATCAGCTCATCAATATTGGAGTATCTTGTTGTTGTGACCTTGTCAATAGCATCACCCTCACAGAAGATCAAGCTCCCCTTCAGACAACCTCACACATCTTTTCCACCAGTTTTCACCTCATATCATGTCTAACCAAATCCCAGAAGGATATTGGGAGTCCCTGGATGACCCTGGGATTCCCTCAGAAACATGTGTACTGCTCAAGTAAACCAAGTTGAACTTCTAATGCACCAGAATGAAGTACTTCAAGACCAGTTGAGGTCCATGCAGAGCAATATGACCAGTGCTGCCTCAGCCACAGCAATCGCAGCAACCAAGCACTTGTCTACCCACATCCCTGCACCCAGCCCCCCTTCTCATTGCTCCATCAAGGCAGCTGATCCAGAGAATTTCACTGGAGATAGAGCAAACTCAGAAGGATTTATCCATGCCGTGAAGCTCTCTATTACCCTTCAACCAGGAGCATTCCCAGATGAACAAACAAAAATGCTATATGCCCTCTTGTTCATATCAGGAAGCTCTGCAGCAACCTGGGCACAAAATAAGACCCAAGCTACCATTGATGGAACCTCTTCAATAAGTACCTTCAATGAATTTGCTAAGCAGGTTGAAGCAGCCTTTGGAGACCCTGATCATGCCAGAATAGCCTGCACCAAACTGCATGACCTCAAGATGACATCTAGCATGTCAGCAGATGATTATACTGCACAGTTTGAGATGCTTTCAGGGAGAGCAGGCTTTAATGATGAGGCACTAGAGGATGCCTATGCACAAGGACTTCCGGTGACAATTCTAGACAAGATCCATGCACAACCATTTCTCCCATTCAACCTCAAGGCATGGAAGGAAGCTGCATGTCAGATTAATTACAACTATTGCCGTCTTGTGAAAGTTAAGAAGGGACAAACACCTCACAGTTCCCACCACACTGTTCCAATCCACACTGCAACCACTCCTGTCATGCCCACACCCAGCACTGCTACACCCATGGATATAGATTCCAATCAACAACACATCAAGACTCAGATATGCTACAACTGTGGCAAGCAAGGCCATATTTCCCCAGCATGCCCAGAGCCCCACAAGGAACGTGTCTGCACAAATCTCACAGGAGCTGCACTTACAGACATTATCCCAGAGTTAGTAGCTGCTACTCTAGATACCCATGATGCAGCACAGAAGGCAAGGGTCCAAGCTTCTGAAGAAGGAGGGAAACAGGGTTTTTAGGCAAGTCAGTGGTGAAAGACATGCCCCGCTCAACAAATTGGTTTTCAGTTCTTGAAACATGTACACTAGGGAATACTAGAGACATGCTACACCCATTGCCAACCATAGACCCAACTGAAACCCAACCAGTCATGCCTGAAATCAAACCCACCACCCCAAATCCTGAAGAGCAACCCCTTCCCCTTCTCTATGTACACTCTGCTGACACTTGCTGGTGCACCAAGGTCCCCCTGAAGTTCCAGTCTGTCAACACTGGACATCCTCTAGCAATTGATGCACTCCTTGACAGTGGTGCTACAGGAATGTTCATTGATGTTGGATTTGTTCAAGTGGAAAGGCTCAAAACCTGTCACCTTCCTCATGCCATACCTATCTATAACATAGATGGTACTCCTAATGAGGCAGGTTCAATCAAGGAAGGGGTTGATCTCATCTGCACATATGGACATCACATAGAATGTGCTACATTTTCAGTGACAAGCTTGGGGCACCTAGCAATCATCTTAGGACACACCTGGCTCATGGAGCACAACCCAGAAGTTAATTAGCACTTGGGGGAGGTTAAAATGACTCACTGCCCTGAATCATGTGGTATCAAACTGATCAATGAGAAACCTCAAGTTGAAACAGTCCCAGACATTGAAGGAGACCACATGCACCTTCCTAATCAACACAAACATGCCACAGCTGAAGAGCCATTGTATTCACCTGAAAACAGAGATAGACTCTTTGTAGTCTTCATGGAGGAAGACCATGAAGAAATTGGTACAGGCTCAACTGTCTCACAACAGCTTTCCCAAAAGGCATCAGAGCTCACACCCACTAAACCCTTTGAAGATCTAGTTCCAAAACCTTACCAGGAATTCCAGGATGTCTTCTCAAAGGAGTCCTTTGACAAGCTTCCCCCATGTAAACCCTGGGATCATGCAATTGAGCTGATATCAGGTGCCAAGTCTTTTAGCACCAAGGTCTATCCAATGTCTGCCAATGAACAAAGGGAACTAGATGCATTCCTTTAGGAGAGCTTGAAGAGTCATAAAATTTGCCCCTCTAAATCACCCATGGAATCCCCAGTCTTCTTTGTAAAGAAAAAGGACAGTAGCCTCCACTTTGTACAAGACTATAGGAAGCTTAATGATATAACAATCAAGAATGCTTATCCCCTCCCTCTTGTACCAGATATCATAAACAAGGTTGCCACTGTGAGGGCCAAACACTTCATGAAACTAGACATCTGCTGGGAATACAACAATGTGTGCATAAAGGAAGGAGATGAGTGGATGGCCACCTTCAGAACAAACCAAGGTCTATATGAACTTCTGGTGATGTTCTTTGGTCTCACAAACAGCCCAGCCACCTTTCAAATGATGATGAATGAAATCTACAGGGAGCTCATTGATGAGGGAGTTGTAGTGGTATTCATAGATGACATACTCATCTTCACAGAATCCCTTGAAGCCCATCAAAAGACCAT
>QFEC01025710.1:0-19055 GCA_003316585.1 Gomphus bonarii | reverse complement strand
GGTAAACATGTTTCTGAGGGTAACCCCAGGTTCACCCAGGGACTCCCAATATTCCTCTGGGATCTGGTTAGATATGATATGAGGTGGAAACTGATGGAAAAGATGTGTGAGATTGTCTGAAGGGGAGCTTGATCTTCTGTGAGGATGACACTATTGACAAGGTCATGACAACAAGATACTCCAATATTTAATGAGCTGATAAGGGCTTTTCCCACCTGGTGTAGTGGTAATCCTCAGAGATCAAGCTGAGGGGTAACCGTTACACCAGTCACACTTATATACTCTAACAGAAAGTCATGGAAGGTCACAGAAGGTCATGGAAAGTCATGGAAAGACATAAACAAGAAACAACAACTGACAATGAACTTCAAGCTGAACCCTGACATACAGGTGTGGGAGATAATGAAGACATGACCCTCCTTCAGCCAGACCTATTTGCAATCCAGACCTTAGAAGGAGTCACAGCAGTAGGAGAGGAGTGAGACCTTCTTTGGGATATTCAGGCACACCTCTGAATGTCAGGACCTGAGGACCCCATGGCCAAGGTGATCACAGAGCTCAGAAAGGCACACAACCAGTTGGTATGCTTGGCCAAGTGAAACAAATGGGAGGGCCTCCTACACTTCCAAGGGAGGATCTCCATCCCCAATAACCCCAAACTGAGGTGATGTATTGTGTCCCAGCATCACAACATGTGGGAAGGTGGAAGACACTTGAACTTGTATTGTGGAACTACTGGTGGCCATAGATGTCTCGGTATATGGGACAGTACATGAAGACTTGTGACCTCTGTACCCAAACCAAGGCCCAAAGGCAGCTGCTGATGGAAGCACTCAAAGCACTCCCAACCCCCAAATCTTGGTGGGACATGATTAGCATGGATTTCATAGTTGAACTCCCCAAGACCTATGGCTATGATGCAGTAATGAACATGGTGGACTTGGTCAGCAAGAGGACACACTTCCTCCCCACAAACATGACCATCATGGTGCTAGGAGTGGCTTGGCTCTACCTCATGCATGTATGGAAGTTGCATGGGCTCCCAAAGCAAGTCATCTCCAACCAAGGCCCACAGTTCATTTTCAAATTAACTCACAAACTCTATTGGCTCCTCAGGATCAAACTCATGGCCATGACAGTGTACCACCCTCAGATGGCCAAACCAAATGTGTCAGCCAGGAACTCAAACAGTACCTTCACTTATTTGTCAACAAGCAACAGGATGACTGGTATGATCTCCTGCCAATGGCTGAGTTCTAGTACAACAATCACATATACTTGGCCACCCAGCAAACCCCATTCATGTTAGACATGGGAAGGCACCCACACATGGGTTTCAAGCCTCAAAAGCCCAAGTCCTGAACCAAGACGGTGAATGAGTTTAAAGACAAGATGGAGAAGTCATTGGAAGAAGCAAAATTTGCACTGGCCAAAGCAAAGGACAATATGGCTTGGTACTACAACCAAAGCCGCATCCCTGCCCCCAAGTATCACATAGATGACTGAGTCTTCCTTGACAGATTAGATATTTGCATGACCTGACCCTCCCAAAAACTCAGTCATTGCTACCTCAGGCTGTACCTCATCCAGAGCTGAGTGGGGAAGCATTCATACAAGCTTCAACTTAATCCAGTCTTCAATGTGATTAAGCCTATCCCAGCTACTGAGGCCCTGATACCAGGCTGAAGGGCCAAGCCACCCCCACTGCCCAAGCTGGTGGATGGAGAGGAACACTATGTGGTGGAAAGGGTGTTAGACAGTCAGTTGATGAGAGGTCTATTAAGAGAAGTGTTGATAAGGATATAGTGGGGATGAAAATTGATATAATATTGAATGAGAATAAAAGCTGAGACCACTGTTAACTTAACATGAGATAGAAAGTGAATACTGAGGACACTGTTAACTCAGGCTAAGAACTGAGAATGGATACTGAGGACACTGTTAACTCAGGCTAGTAGGGAAGTGTATTTGTGGCATAACTACATTGTAGTTATGGGCTGGGCTAAAACCAGCTAAATTTGTTACTAGTAGGTTACACGGCCATATACTATGTAGACAGGGGCTAGGAGTAAAGGCTAGGCCAGCCTACTGCTAGCATGTTCTATTCCAATGATGCATGAAACATGTCATTGATGATGCAAGTTTTGCGTGAGTATCACATCAAACAATGATGATATAGGGTGTGACAGTGATGTGAGTGTGGCAAAAAATCTGCACAATGGAATTATTAGTGTTTCTTAGCAAGGTCAACTCTACTTCCTAGTGAAGTGGGAGGGGCACAGATATGAAGAGAACACTTGGGTAGCAGAGGATGACATGGCAGCACTGGCAAAGGTATGGGAGTTCTACCACTCACACCCAGGAGCACCCCGAAGGATTTGATCAATGGCTTTCAAATCACTCATGGTGTGTGCTTTGAGGATGTAGCACTCTAGAAGGGGGGGTGATGTCAGGGGACCACCTGTTTCATGACCTGAACCGACGCCAAGCTGATTCACCTGTACCAACAGTTACTGAGCTGAACCACACATTCAGGCAATAAGTGAGGCAGCAGTCCCTCAGTCCAGATGCGAGGCATCCTGAACTGAGTGACTGAGGTATCAGCCCAAGTACCATGGCACCAGATACAGATTGTGGGGTCAGCATACCTTATCAAGGGGTAAGGTATGTTGAGGAATTAAGAAGCAGACAATGAGTATATAGGTTGCATAGCTCACTAGCAAGGGATCCTATGTTTTCCTCTTAGGATTTCCCCCTTGCTAGCCTTGGCCACATGACCTCAGTAACCTCAGTGAGTGCTTCAGGGGTTGCCCTTACAGAGGCTATCAATGCCTTCAGATACCTGGTCCTGCCATGTTAAATGCTTATTCATATATCTCCCAACAGTCCATGCACTCTTGCATTACTTCCCATCATTTAACCCTGATTCAAAGGTATGTGAAACTCACAGAATAACCCAGCATCTCTAAATGGTAACTGACACTCCATAGCAACTCAGTCCTATCCTTCCTTCATGTAGTCCTAGAAGGGACTCTCAGGATTAACTGATCCAAAATGCATGTTGCTAGAAGAATGGGAAGATTCACTGGCTTGTGATGGAGGTACCAGGAAGAGTGCAATTATGCAAGCATTCATTATAGTGATCGATATTTGTATCTGATTAGTCTATTCCCTGAGCCAAGTCCATATTGATCAATTTCCCAAAATCCCTGCACACTCCTGTGCAAATATTTTTTTGAAGTTCTGGCCACAAAGCTTAAGTTAATATAATCCTAACCTTAGATTGAGCGGTGACAAGTGATTTTTTTTTTTGAAACCCAGAGCGATGCTAGGCAGAGTTATTTGCATATGAAATTAATTTAGTATCCGTGTGGACATTATTACAATAATATCAAGTCTATATGGCTGTGAAACTCCCCGCTTGATACAATACTACCATCTATGTCACCCAACGAGCATAACAACACTTTCAAATTGGATATATCACTTTCACTATTGAGTTCTAGGCATCCGATCAATAATGTGTTCTAATCTAAGAAATACATCCTTCTACTCGAGCATTAATCAGTCCGCTACCTGTGCCCACCGTCGTAACGCCCCTACAAGCTCATTATCAGCATCGACCAGCGATGCTTCCTTATTATTTGTCTGTAGATAAGCCTCGCCCGGTAGTTTATCACCCGCACTATTTAAAGCCAAATTTCGTCTTGCCACGAACCACTGCTGCGAAGTTGCTGAGCGGGAAAATATCTCCCGTAGGTCGGGGTCCCTAGAATGAAGTGCATTAATAGTCACAAGGTGCAGCGCAGAAGCTGAACAATTGATTACCTTGCTAAGGTCTGCTGACTCTCGAAGAAAAGTGAAGATGTCATTGAGGATAATGAATTAGAGAAAATGGTGCAATGTGGTGAACAAATGACGTGTCTAGATTGATCTGTTCCATTTTTCAAATTTATGGCTTCACTGTTGCTCTTGCTGTAGATATTCGTTGGCGATAAGGAAGACTGTAGAACTGCGGGGAAAACATACTGCTGAGAGTCTGCATCAATCACCTTGCGAACTTTCTCTAGAAATACCGAGACCTTATGAGCAAGAGACTCAAAGGGTTCTACGAGGCCATCGGTAGGACACTCGGCGTCCATAACAAGCGCAAAAACCAGTTGAAACAACTACGTAAGTGAAGCATTGATGCTTACGGCAGTCAGGATCGGGCACGTACGGACATGAGAAGAACATTTCGTCGCCTCGCAACCAAAGGTTGCGACGGTTCGGACAAAAACACCGATAAGATGGAAAAGGAGGGGGTTGGTGACTGAGAGGAGGTGCATAATGGCGGCACAATTGCATCACGGGAAGCATTGGAAACGGCATTATCGGGTAACGAGGTCTCTTCGGATGGGGGCACGTTCGTTTGAGATCCTTCCGAATAGAAAGCATCGTTGTCCGGCCTGGAATCCCCCTCCATCGAAACTCCAACCTCACGGGTGGCCAAACTGGAGATGGCGTCATCCAGGGCAGAATGATCTACGTCTCCCTGGATATGATTCTCAATGGCCGGAGCAAAGTGAGAATTATTCGTCCGTTCATACTCGTTCACACTTGTGGTGGATGCATTCCCAGAGGATTCGTTTGGAGAGCGTTTCTTTGTACTTGACGAATGGACATTGATGTCTGCCATGTCTGTGGATAATTTGTGACGAGATGTTGACCCTGTCTTCCCAAACATCAGGGCTCCAGGCCAAGACCATTTCTTGATATTTATAACTTCCCCCATGCCAGCACCAGCAGAGCTAAAGAAGCCTAGGGTATTATTGGGTGTGTTGACATCAACTCTACCAAGATAGGAATCGGGTCCAGAGCCCCTCGGTGACTTTTGGCTTTTCATCGGCCTGAGGTTTGAGGCGGACCTACCAGATGAAGAGGTAAGAGATAAAAGATATCTGGCAAGAGATGATGGATATGGAGCCACCGAGGGTAGTGAAGACTCGATGATGTACGGCGGAGACAAAAGAATGGGGAGAGTGTTTGCAGGTAAGGTGTCCATAAAAGATGCAAGATGAGATGAGAGTGATCGATTAAGCGGATGGAGAGGTAAACCTGCCTCCAGTTTAAAGGAAATCATTAGCACTGTCTAGATGGCACGTACCCAAGTGTGCGCCGAATTCATTGATACCCTCAAAGTCCCAATGCCAAGCCCATGGTGTGAAGAAATGCTCTAGGTTCCTTTCTAGAGTTCCTGGAACACTTTCTTTTATCATGGAGGAGTAGGTCCCGTGCAGGAGCTGTGTCTAGTCTTCAACGAATACACATGTGGAGTCTTCAATACCTCACTCGCCTTGAAACTCTCATATCCTTTCAGGAGATAATTGCGCAGGGCTAAATCATGCACAGATTCTTCATGATAATAATACGCTGGTGGGGGCGGCAGATCTGTTTTCTTAACCGCCTTACTTTTGTTCGGTTTCTGTGTCTTCGCCAAATCTACGCACTGTGTCATCCTGTTTAGAAATGGAATATATACACATTATATACACATGGAAGGTACACACGACATGCATCCAAAAGTCAGGCTCGGGCGACACAGATATCATTCGCTTTCCCTGGGAGTGAACACTGTCACAACCTTGATCAGGTGTAAAGATCCTAACTTATAAGCTTTAACAACTACGAAAGTGGCGAATGAAATGAATCAGTACTCTGAAAAATTTACAAGTGCTTTGGCCAATCCAACTTGTCTGAGCATTCTATCGCGGGACACGACTCGGTCTCTCGAAGTGTAGAACAATATATGAGCTTCCTCCTGGGCATCCTCGTCGTCTCTAGGGACATTGTGGGAGACAGGGAGTGTTGGGTTATAAATGAGGAGATATGCCAGACTCGCCGACAGTCGTTCACTCATTGCATAGTTCTTAGGGTTGTTACCACACGGACCCACAGTGTCATCCGAAATTAATTATACCTAATAAAACCAAACTACAATAATGGCGTGAGAATAAAATAATAGTTCGAGGTAAACAAATTTTATGAATGGGCATCCTCTGGGCTAGGGCTAGGCAGTTGCCCTACAAGTACCAAGTTCCGAGGCTGAGGGTCATCTGAATCCCATGCGATCAAACTCGTACCTCCCGATTCAGACATGGTACGAGATGCCGGAGAGGGTGGGTCTTGTCCGCCTGCACATCTAGAGTTGACGTCTGCGAAGTTTGGGCCGAATGATGCTGGCTTAAGCGTTGTTTTGGGAAAAGGCGGAGAGGGTGCAAAATCAGAGACTGACAGTTTGCTCCAGTGTGGGCTTGCTCCACTCTCCGATTCACCATCTTCTGCCTCGTTCGACGACGATGACACGGGTGAAGATTCGCGACCCTGCAAGCCGTTCAGTGATGTGGGCATCCCGTATCGTAAGTTTGCTTGATCAAGCGGATCGAAGCGTTCGTTATCTAACCCTGGCGGACAATCACCTTCCTCAAGTGCCGGAGGAGAGGAGGAGGAAGACGATGTAGAGTCTAGAGGTAATGAGGACGTCCAAGGGCCCTGTGGCAAAGAAAGATTGTCGGGCATGATGGATACTGCTGACTGGCTCGGCGGCGGTGATGGCTCCTTGGGGGGAGTTGGCAACACGTTCTTTTGGACATGTGTCTGGCGGGCAGCCTGAATCTTAGCGTGTGTCTTCCCGCCAATAGGGCGAGTAGTGCGTCGGCGGTAAAAAAGTAAGTAAGCATTGCGATTCTAAATATTCTTAAATTAATGTAATTTGAACAGAACAGTGGTAGTCACTCACGACAGCATCTCCTGCATTGCATCGAGTGACATGTGAATCATCGAAATGATACCATTCCCTGTCGAGATGATTTCTGGCATAAGCGCGATAATGCCCACCTCCCAAGCCACCCAAGTGCTCATCAACTGCAAATAAATCGTACAATAACGATTCACCAACATCCCCAAGACCAAGTTCAGTAACATTGAAGCCCGAGGCTGCCAAGGTCCTAGCTGACTGTCGTTCACCAACCCGGCTTTCTAGGTCAAGACCTTGTAATGGAAAATCGATAAAAGCATCAAGTTTGTCTCGCATGATGCGAGAATTACTGAAACGCTTCAGATGTACTACGAGCACGTCGGGAACCTTCCATAGCTGCAGGTTCTTAGTTGCCTGTTGATGCTTTTTGCACTGTGGGCAGTACCACAGGTCGTCCTCTCCTAGCTGTTCCTCTTTCGTGAATTCATCCAGACAATCCTCGATCGTTAGGTCGTTTTGTTTCTTCTCTGCTTGCTTTCTCTGCACATCGTATTCGGGGTGAATGAACTCTTGAAAATCCTTGAGAGTCCACCGAGAATTGTCGTCCAAAAAGAAAGACTGAAGTGATTCATCCCATTTACACATGAGAATATCTCCTGGAAAGACAAGTGGCTGGCCTGGATATTTCTGGCGCTGTTCCCATGGAACAGGCTCTTTGATATATGCACCAGATTCCATGCTACTTCTTGTTGAGGTGAAGTGGCACACTTGAAGGATAAATAGGTCCGCCTGCGGACCGATAACAGCCGGCGAATTAACTTCTACCATATCGACATCGACATCTTCCTCTGCTAGTGCAAGGGGTTTTTCATCGGCAATATCTGCCTCCTCAACATCTTCGGTTTGGGTGACAATGACCTCCCCGTTCTCTCTAATCTCCGTAATAGAAGTACGAACTTCTGTCCCATTAGGAATAGAAACGACATGTGGATCGGAGATGTGATCGACACCAACATATTTGTATAATGATGCAGCATTCTTGGTCCAGCGGGTCAATCGATCAACAACGGCAACATAGATTGAATCCAAACTTCTTGTTTGCTCAGAAGTGAGAGCAACGAGGAAAGGGTGTCCAATGAGATCCGGGTGGGAATAGTAAGACCTAGCGCTCTTCATGGAGGAAAGGTAAACGGGTAGGATGAGCATGTCGTCCTCCGATAGCTGGTGAATTTTCACGTCCATGTGAGCATTACATGGTAGTTCATAGCATACGATTTGATCATTGGAACTCATATCGGAAACGGGAACATTATCATCCAGATATTTGTAGAATCGGCGTTGGAACACCTCGAGGGTCATAAGCTGCAGAAATATCAGTTCAAGTTACAAATGCTAGATCAAGAGAGGTACGTTATCAGAGTGGGAATCTGTCCATCGCCCTATCACCCTCCTCAACTCCTTGAATGAGGAATCATAATCTAGCTCTATAGGTATCTACTTCTCGATCAGTGTCTACGAAAGGCAGGAACAATATAATGGAAACAAACCCGGAGGTGCGGTTTTGCAGAATCCCAAGGAATGAAGGAAATCGTATGTCGCCACTTCTTTTTGATGGGAAGCGGTAGAGTGAGATACATGAAAGGGTCAAAAGTAATGGAAACCTTCAAAGTTGGGTTGTTAGAGAAAATGCTTATTTACTTTTGCTGCTTACCTTCAGACACTCTGGGCATACTAATGTACTCTTGTACTGCCCCTGGAAGAGATCGACGATGGCACTGTCATTGCGACTAATATAACCTTCCCAACTCTTCCTGGCAAGCTCCACTAATTCCTTATCACCACCACCTCCCCAGTCTGGATTCTCCACGTATGGCTTCTTGATCACCCGATTGAGGTCCTCGTGAAGCCCATCAAGCAGAAATGCGACAAGTTCTTGGGAATCGTGTTGCTGATATCCATTGAATTGAGGAGCGAACCGCTGCAACTGTTGCTTGAACTCCCGAGGGGCATAAGATGATGGACCAGCGGTAGATGACCAGATGCGAGTCAGAAGTGAACCAAAGTTCTCCGCAATTGCTCCACCCATCCCTAAGGGGTTATCTCGGTTGAGTTCCTCGCGGTATAGTTCAGCTAAGAATTGAATCAGGGAATTTAGTGAAGGGAGAAAGAGTAAGACGCACTGAGGAAGTACTCGGTCAACTCCTCGTTATGAGCGAGGCATTGTATAGCCGAATTCATGAAACAAGTGTTTCCACTACAAACAATGAGCGCACGAATGAACAGGCTGAGATGCGGAAGAACACACAAATTGGCCAGGCCTAGTGTACCTGATGTTCGGAAGCCTAACATTGGTTTGCTGCGCCCGGCGATGCTTGCAGGGGGTTGGAGCGTCTGCGACGCTGACGGGGTAGGGGTAGTAGATGACGTTATGCCCAGGCGGCTGGACATTTCGCCAAAGAAACCTCCAGAATTGAACAAAGGTTGTTCGTTCCCATTTACCAAGTTTCGCGATTCTTGTGCCAATGCAGTCAGTGCATTAGGGAGTGAGGATGACAACGGAACGTTATGTTGCTCTCGCTGTTGTCGACAAAATTTATCTAGGTCGACTATCCACCGAGCGTTCTCTTTTACTTCAATTATGAATTCATCCGAAGGGTTTACAAGGTGGTCACCGAGTGCCTTGTCAAGATCGGCTGCTAAGACCTCAAAGAGTTCAGCGCCAGATGTCAGCATGCGGCCAACAGGATATCCAAAGCCCTGGTCGGTGTTTGCTGAAATGTCTGCTCGCCAATATCTAACCTCCTTCTGGTTGATGTTGTACAGTCGATTCAGTGCCACGAAGAAATCACGGGTTGGCATTCGGAGCGAAAACTGTACAGTTGGAGTTTTCCCTTGGCCCGTGATAGCAGTATCATCTCCGCTGCGAAGTTGGTAGATTTTGAATCGGGGAACATAGCATTCCACGAAAAGCTCTCGAGACCCACCACGCGTCGTAACTTTGCGTTCTAATGTATGTTGCACCGGACCATACCTAATACGGTCAAATATGTGGCAAGTACGGACAGATGATTGAATAAATCGACTTACCAATACACAAAGAGCTCCCACATGGGCTGAGGTACAAGCTCATAATCTGTGCCGTCTAACAATTCCGGCTTCAGGTCTCCTTGGTCATCTACAAGAGATGAATTGTCGACTGGACATAGAGACGCCTCCTCCCTCAGTCCCAACTTGTCATGTTCGCCACGACATGCCATCTGCCAATCCTTGAACCAGCGCGAAGCTATCATATACCATAGTTGACCATACTCCAACGGGGTCTGGGAGTGGCGTGTAAAGTCATTTAGTTTGTCTGCTGCAGATCGTTCATTCCAGTGAGATTGTGAAGATATACCACTTTGAGTTGCCATGTAGGCATCGACGTCGTGGTCTTCGATGATGCTAAGATGGGAAAAAGACTGAGGCTCGACACTATTAGAATTTCGTATGCCTGACTCTGAAGCCAACGACGGGCCTTCGGAAGCGGCGCGTTTTGGAGAGCTTTCGTCCGAGTCCGAGGCTCCAGATGTGGACCGCTGACGTTTTCTGGAGTTTGTGAATTCGATAGCGTCGGCTTGCATGGACAGGGAAGAGAGAAAGGGGGAAAGGGGTTTAGACTGCCAGAAACAGAGGGACGACAAAACCGAAGGCGATACAGGGTGTACTTCGGAGTCTAAGTGGCAATAAATGCTAAATGAACAGCGCCCTACGCGTCGTCACAGAGTGACGGGCGTCAGATTCATCCACAAAAGTCTGCCACTCACACCAACCTTGTAAACTAACGCTGAGTGATACTCAAGATTCTCCGTATTCTCTCAGGCACCGCAGCGTTGGGTTGTTCAAGTTGTCTTTTTGTTCTTTCTTTTCGTTTCGCCGTGCTTTATCTACACCCTGCAGCACTCCAATTGCAGGGGGTTAAACTACACGGCCAGATTGACATTTCGTAAGTAGCAGATCGTCTGTCGGCGTGCTTACCTGTCTGGCGTTTTGATTGCACGAGACATTGCATGGAGCGAGTACCTACCCATCTATAGGAGATGTCGATATGTTCCTGAACTACAACATTTACTCGCTCATGGTGATGGAATGGAGTGAACAGAATGAACATGGGTCATATTAAACATGTCACATAATGCGTAGAAGTTTTAACTAAAGCCAAATTTCCTTAGCTCAAACTGCTGGGGCTTTTGTGCCCTAATAAAAACATAAGAATATGAATGTATACAAAGAGCTGTACATACCGGTGCAAATGTATATGTCAACCCGCATTTGCCGCAGTATTGGCGGTCATGGTGGAAGGCCATCTAAAATCACACAAGGTGAACATAAATCTATAATCTTCTATTTCAAGACGCACAAAGACACCAGCACCACATTCGGGTGAAGGACATTCTCGCCTTAAACGCTTAATTTTGCCATCCGAATCGACTTTATAATACTTCAAAATTGCCATCTTGACCTTCTTGCGCTTGTGTTTGATTTTCTTGGGGGTCTACAGACAGAAAATTGAGCACATAAAAATGAGCGACAAAGTGGAAACAAACGTTGTACGTCTTCTTCTTACGCTTCTTGGCACCACCACGCAAACTGGATCAGAGTAAATATATGACAACACAACAGAATGATATAACACAGACCGCAAGACAAGGTGAAGAGTCGACTCCTTCTGAATGTTGTAATCAGATAGTGTACGACCATCCTCGAGTTGTTTACCCGCAAATATCAAGCGTTGCTGGTCTGGAGGAATGCTGAGATAGTGCAATTAAGAAACACGACGTAGAAAAGCTATGAGAAAAGGTATACCCTTCCTTGTCCTGAATTTTTGCTTTGACATTGTCGATTGTGTCCGAAGACTCGACCTCAAGGGTGATGGTTTTGCCCGTAAGGCTTAAAGATTACTGAGTACGATATACGAATAACATAGAACGTATCTCACGTCTTGACAAAGATTTGCATATTCACTGACCTGACCAGTCAACGACGGTCCACGCAAAAGATAGTATGTTCCTACCTGAGGTGGGAAATAATTGCAGACAAACGCTCCCGTCTGTCCAACAACTAGATGGAGTCTTCGACTAGAGCGATCCTAAGACTCCTGGTGGATTTGTTGAATGGTGAGAGAGAAGGTTACTCAGCAACTATAAAGGATTGCTACCCGGCTGGTTGGTTCCACCCGCTGGTTTCTGAGTTTAAATGCTTTCGGCAGTACACGGCAACACGCGTCGACTGACGCGACACCATGGACGTGTCAGATACGATGGACGTGGAACCGACCTCCTCAGCCGTTTTCAAAGGAAAGGCCAGATCAGGTAATGCTCTTGAGGACAGGGATAATCTGCCTTGGTGTGTACATATTCGTCATTTCTATAACGACTCAAACAGCTGCAGGGTTGAAAAGTATCGACCCGTCACCTTGGACGATATCGTATCTCATCAGCAGATTACAATTACAAGTGTGTGGCATTAGGAATATTTGACATTTTCTGATGATGAGCAGTCGAGAAGTTTATAGAAAAGAATCGTCTTCCACATTTACTCTTTTATGGCCCTCCGGGAACTGGAAAGACCAGTACAATCCTTGCTGTCGCACGTCGGGTATATGGCAATGACTATCGGAAACAGATTCTGGAAGTGTGTCCTCACATTCCGCTTCATTGGTTCAATCTTAATGATGCTCGATAGCTCAATGCATCCGATGATAGAGGAATAGACGTTGTACGGGAGCAAATCAAACAATTTGCCGAGACACGTACCTTGTTCAAGTATGGTTGACATACTGTCCGCTGCACGGCTTGTTTATTACGTGTTTAGCAAGGGTTTCAAGCTGATTATTTTGGATGAGGCCGACATGATGACTAACGCAGCACAAAGCGCGCTGCGTCGTGTCATTGAGCAATACACCAGGAATGTCCGTTTTTGCATTATTTGCAACTATGTGAATAAAATCACCCCGGCCATTCAATCACGCTGTACACGGTTTCGATTTTCCCCACTGCCGATGATGGAAGTCGAAAAGCGACTCGTTAGTGTCATAGAAGCTGAACGGTGCGTACTCCCTTTAGATTCATCACCCTGGCTGTTGAGTTTAAAGATGAAGCGTGAACATAACCGAAGATGGCAAAAAGGCGCTTTTGAGGCTTTCCAAAGGCGACATGCGTCGTGCACTAAACATCTTGCAGGCTTGTTATGCCGCCTACGATATAACCACAGAGACAGAAATATATTCCTGTACGGGCAACCCACTTCCTTCTGATATTGAGACCGTGGTGAATTCAATGATGTCCGATGAATTCACCACATCTTATCAAAGTGTGTACAATTATGTCTAGGGGATAATTCTTTGATTATTTGGCAGTGATCAATAAGCTCAAGACAGAACGTGGGCTTGCCTTGCAAGATCTTATAACTGGCGCTTACGAGTATGTGGAGACTATTGACTTTCCACCTCAGTCAAGAGTATACCTTTTGGACTATTTGGCGACAACAGAGTAAGTATTATATTGCAAAGAACCTCACCAGTGCTTTAGGCTGATATGTTCAGGCATCGACTCTCCACTGGTGGTAGCGAAAAGTTGCAGATGACTGCATTGTTGGCCGCATTTAAGAATGCTGTTCAACTGGCTACACAAAAATAAAATAGTAAACATTTGTGTGGTGGGAGATATCACTTCTTAACAAACCCTAGCACCTTTTTGTAAGTGTGTACTTAGTTTTATATCAAGTCTGATGAAATAGCAGATTTAGTAGTGCTTTTGAGAATGTATAGACTTGTTAGATCCTGATTTCCCTCTGATAGATCTCAGACATCCTATATTGTAGCACCTGTAATCACCCACCTCTGCTTTATATCTGAAGTACACTGAAGTCTCACTTGACTCTCTAAACTCTCTTCACATGTACATGCTCACTGTGAGGGTGATGCTATTGACAAGGTCACAATAACAAGATACTCCAAAATTAATGAGCTGATAAGGGGGGGTTCTCCACCTGGTGTAGTGGTAATCCTCAGAGATCAAGCTGAGGGGTAACTTTTACACCAGTCATGACTTATATACCCTAATCTGGCACTTATTATGTAATTGGAAGATGCAAGGCATGGAAAAACATAAACAGGAGATAACAAACCAAACAATGAACTCCAAGCTGAACCCTAACATCACCTCCCTCTCAATGCATGGCATCTCAATGTGGAGTTTTGTTGAGATTGTTAATGGAAGCACCCACTAACATATCTTGTCAGTCTCCTCCAGAGTGAGGGGTGGGTCCAGATCAGGTTCTGCTCAAGTTCTACCCTAGGGTACAGTTGGAGGGCAAACTCACAACTCAGGCAATGATTGCTGTGGGTACTGTAAGGACCTTTGTAGGTTTTGAATGATGCCTCTCACATGTACTCCCCTATGGTATTGTAAGTCCTCCTCCCAGTGAATCCCTTAAATATGCAGGGGATTGAATCTCAACTGAGGGATATTGTGTCTCCAGCTTCATAGGGTTGACAAGTGAGAGGTTTCTTCTGCCAGGGAATGCAGAAGATGGGTTTGGGTGGAGCTGGGAGTTTGAGGAGTCTCTCAATTTGTCTAATGTCCTTTGGGTCAATAGACCAGTGTGATGATATAGGGTAGGATTCAAGTGGGATGAGACTCTGTTGGCTGGATTGGCTGGTCAGGTTGTAGTGAAGAGGTTGCTTGTTATCAAGTGGATGGGGGGAGGACTGATAGTAGATGTTATATAAGTGTTGAATGGAACAAGATGTAAATGAAGAGAATTAGATGTCAGGTGAAGTGTTGCTTATTTTTTTGGGGTTAGAGTGTTATGTGCTAGGTTCCTTCCTTCTGTCCAATCAAAGAGGTGTTGCTTGGGAGTTTCTGTGAAGTTTTCTAGAGTTTGAAAGGGGAGGGTAGCATATAGAGTAGCTGATATGCATTATGGGGTTTCAGGGTTCTGTTGGTGAAATTCCATAACAAGTCACTTTGCTCCAGAGATGTCCTTCACAGGTAGTCAGGAATCATCTGCAGTTCCATAACCCTTCCAACAGACTAGGTATTCTAGTTGTCCTCAGTAGACCCTGCTGTCTAGAATCTTCTCAACTTCATACTCAGGGACTCTGTCTCAGATAACAGGAGGAGGGGGAGGTTGAGCATGTCATTCCTGGATTGGACCCTCTTGGTAGGGGTATAGGAGGTTGACAGAGAAAATGGGATGGGTGTGACCAAAGGATGGTGGGAGTTGGAGGCCATAGGCATTCCATGATACAACCTTGTTTACTGCATAAGGACCCAACCATTTATGATCCAACTTCTTCATTGGGCAAGTGGTTGTAATGTTTTGTGCATTTAGCCAGACCTTATCACCAATCTTGTATGTGGGAGCAGCTTGGCAGTGTAGGTCATAGAATTGTACCATGTCATCTGCAGCCTTTGACAGGGCAGAGCAAGCTTTGTTAGTGGCCTTTTTCATGTGAGCGGTGAATTCATCCAGTGCTTCCAATTAGGTTTCTCAGGTTGGTTCTAGTCCAAGTCTTGGATGTTGACCACTGTCAAGCATGAAAGGGGTAGTCTGTGTCACAGAGTGAATTCAATTGTTGTATGCAAACTCAGCAAGAGAGATCTAATCTAACCAGTCATCTTGATGTTGGTTGACAAAGAGTTGGAGGTATTGCTCAATCTCCTGCTTGACCCTTTCAGTTTGGCCATCAGATTGTGGGCGGTAGGCTGTGGAGGCAGCAACCTTGATACCTAGGAACTTGTTTAATTCTCACATGAACTGGGAGATGAATTGGGTGCCATGATCACAGAACAGTCTGGCAATTTCTACTGAGTCCATGTCAGATGTGGTGGGAATGATGTATGCATGCTTTGAGAGTGAATCACAGTGGTGAGAAGAGCATTGTAGCCAGGACTGGTAGGGAGTTCTGTGATTAGATCAAGAGTGATAACTTGCTATCTGTGGTCTGGAATATGATTGGGGAGGAGTTTGCCAATGGGGGAGATTGGGAAGGTTTTTGTCCTATTGTAGGGGTCACAGGCTTTTACATATTTGGCAATGTACTGTCCCATTCCAGGCCACCAATAGCTCCAAGATAGAAGTTTGGTTGTCTTCCAGTGACCAGGATGACCAGTAGTCCTTGCATTGTGGTGTGCATTGACAATGTCATGTCATAGCTTGGAATCATGAGGGACATATACCTTGCCATTGTAAAGAATGAGACCATTCTCTTCTGTCCATTATTCTCCTTGGAGATTTCCAGATGGTCCAAGTTCTTTGAGAGCCTTTACAACCTTCTCATCTTGGTCTGTGTAGTCCCTGACTCTGTCAAGAAATTTGTCAGCCTCACCATTCACCAGTTGTGCACCTGTGGTGTTAACATGGAACATGTTAGGTTGGAGTAGAATTTGGTTTTGATTATCTTCCTCCCCCTGAATATGATCTACCCATCTTGAGAGCGCATCAGGCTTAATTAAATGGTGACCAGGATGGTGGATCAATTTAAAATCAAAGCGAGAGAGGTAGAGTGACCAGCAAGCTTGGTGATGGTTTAATTTCTGTGCAGACCAAAAGTAGGTGAGGTTATGATGGTCATTGAGGATCTCAATTTTGTACTTGGTTCCTTCTAGGATATGATGCCATTTCTCTAGGCCATGGATGACAGAGAGTAATTCCTTGTTATGAATGGCATAGTTGCACTCTGTGTCTGAAAGACTCTTTGAGACAAAGCTGATGGGTCTCCACTTCCCATTGTCACAGAGTTGAGATAATATGGCACCTGTTGCATATGCTGAGGCATCTGTTTCTAGGCAAAAGTGTTTGGTCTGGTCTGGGAGGACAAGGATAGGGGTAGAGGTGATGAGGTGTTTGAGTTCATCAAAGGCAGCTTGCTCTGGTCCATCTGGTGCCCAAGACTACTGTGTATTGGCTTTGGTGAGATTGTTCAGGGGTTTGGCAATGTGAGAGAAGTTGTCCACAAATTGATGATAGAAGTTGACAAATCCAAGGAAGGATCTCACCTCAGTGACATTGCATGGGGTTTACCAGTCACATACTCTTGCTACCTTCACTGGGTCCATTGCCGCCTTCCCTTCCAAGAGGATAAGTCCAAGGTACTCTACCTCTAGTTGTTCAAATATACATTACTCTGGTTTCAGGTATAGGTTGTTGGAGCGGAGGATTTCAAGGACTCATCACACAGTCTTTCAATGGTCTTCAAGGGATTCTGTGAAGATGAGTATGTCATTTATGAACACCACCACAAGCCCTTTGTCAATGAGGTCCTTAAAGATTTCATTCATCATTGTTTGAAAGGTGGCTGGGCTGTTTGTGAGACCAAAGAACATTACTAGAGGTTCATATAGACCTCAGTTTGTCTGGACGACTGCCTTCCACTCATCTCCTTCCTTATGCACACATTGTTGTATCCCCAGTGGATGTCTAATTTCATAAAGTGTTTGGCCCTGGCAGCAGCAACCTTGTTTATAATATCTGGTACAAGGGGGAGGGGATAAGTGTTCTTGATTGTTATATCATTAAGCTTCTTGTAGTCTTGTACAAAGTGGAGGCCACTGTCCTTTTTCTTTATAAAGAAGACTGGGGATGCCATGGGTAATTTAGAGGGGTAGATGCAATGGCTCTTTAAAAATTTTTCTAGGAATGCATCTAGTTCTCTTTGCTCATTGGGAGACATTGGATAGACTTTGGTGCTAAAGGACTTGGCACCTGGGATCAGCTCAATTGCATAATCCCAGGGTTTACATGGGGGAAGCTTGTCAAAGGACTCCTTTGAGAAGACATCCTTGAATTCCTGATAAGGTTTTGGAACTAGATCTTCAAAGGATTTAGTGGGTGTGAGCTCCAATGCATTTTGGGCAAGCTGTTGTGAGACAGTTGAGCCTGCACCAATTTCTTCATGGTCCTCCTCCACAAAGACTATAAAGAGTGTGTCTCCATTTTCAGGTGAATACAATGGCTCTTCAACTGTGGCATGTGTGTGTTGATCAGAAAGGTGTATGTGGTCTTCTTCAATGTCTGGGACTGTTTCAATTTGAGGTTTCTTGTTGATCAGTTCAATACCATATGATTCAGGACAGTGAGTCATTTTCACCTTGCCCAAGTATCAGTTAACTTCTGGGTTATGCCCCATGAGCCAGGTGTGTCCTAAGATGATTGCTAGGTGCTTTAGGCTTGTCACTGAAAATGTAGCACATTCTGTGCATCATCCATATGTGCAGATGAGGTCAACCTCTTCCTTTATTGAACCTGCCTCATTAGGAGTGCCATCTATATTATAGATAGGTATAGCACGAGGAAGGTGATGGGTTTTGAGCCTTTCTGCTTAAACAAATTCAACATCAATGAACATTCCCATGGCACTGCTGTCAAGGAGTGCATCAATTGTTAGAGGACATCCAGTGTCGACAGACTGGACCTTCAGTGAGACTTTGGTGCGCTGGTGAGTGTCAACCAAGCATACATAGAGAAGGGAAAGGGGTTGCGCTTCAGGGTTTGGGGTGGTGGGTTTGATTTCAGGCATGACTGGTTGGGTTTCAGTTGGGTCTATGGTTTGGCAATGAGTGTAGCATGTCTCTAGTATTCCCTAGCATACATGTTTCAAGAACTGAAAGCCAATTTGTTAAGTGGGGCATGTCTTTCACCGCTGACTTGCCTAAAAACCCTGTTTTCCTCCTTCTTCAGAAGCTTGGACCCTTGCCTTCTATGCTGCCTCACAAGCATCTAGAGCAGCTGCTACTGATTCTGAGATCATGTCTGTAAGTGCAGCTCCTGTGAGGTTTGTGTGGACACATTCCTTGCAGGGCTCTGGGCATGTTGGGGGAATATGGCCTTGCTTGCCACAGTTGTAGCATCTCTGAGTCTCAACACATTGTCAATTGGAATCTATATTCATGGGCATAGCAATGCTGGGTGTGGGTGTGGCAGAAGTAGTTGTAGTGTGGGTTGGGACAGTGTGGTGGAAACCATGAGGTGCTTGTGCTTTCTTAACTTCCACAAGATGGTGATAGTTGCAATAAATCTGATATACAGCTTCCTTCTATACCTTGAGGTTGCATGGGAGAAACAGTTGTGCATGGATCTTGTCTAGAACTGTCACCGGAAGTCCTCATGCATAGGCATCCTCTAGTGCTTCATCATTAAAGCCTGTCCTCCCTGAAAGTATCTCAAACTGTGCAGTATAATCATCTGCCAACATGCTAGACATCATCTTGAGGTCATGCAGTTTGTGTCATGATTTCTCCACTCCTCCCCTTTCTATTACTTGTTATTGGACTCCGCT
>QFEC01025665.1:0-13297 GCA_003316585.1 Gomphus bonarii | reverse complement strand
AAATCGTGGAAATATTCATATAGATGCTTTGAATAGTCTTCAACTTCGCTGAAAAATATCATGGTGATAGGGTTGAAAGTGGTGGAGATATGAGTGTTTTAGTGTTGAATATATGCATGTAGTTCAGGATAATTGCTAATTTACAACACTGAGTAGTTTCTTGCATAGATTCTTGCATAGTCTATCAAATATTACATTCTGCACAAACCGGTCTGGTCTTAGTTCCGATCTTTTTCTTGCCTCTTTGAGCCATTCCATGGACATATTTGACGCGTTCACTTGACTGTCTAATTATGTGAGTGTCATACGTGTACTCCCGCCTATATATTAAAACCCACCTGGTATTGCCGCCGAGGGACAACATGTTTCCTTCTTCCACACCACTATCGCAATATGCCAAAAGTTCAGGCAAAGGTTCAGCAGGTACAGCCCAATAACTTGAGTGACCCTCCCTCCCTCACATTGTGTAGAGTATCAGTCACTCGTTCCCGTCAGCAAAGGCGAATTTTTCTTCCGCTGAGGGGACAGAGCAGGAACCTATAACGATACTCCCTCTCCCATCTCTGCCACCAAGCCAAGGGTGAGTGATATTCTCTCTGTGGCTTTGTATAAGGTCTACTGTTGTCGTGTTCATCAAAAATATAGATAGATCGATGTCCAAGCTCCGAAGGTGAAGGCTGAGGTCTCGTGCCCTTTGGAGAAATCTTTACTCGTCCTCCATCTCACCAACCCGACAAAGCCACGTGTGAGTCCCACTCTCTAAATTTCTTTACGTTGAGTATCGCCATATTAAACAGCTCCTAGAATGAGGTCGTGTTCAATGAGCCAGTAAATTGTACTAAAGTTCAATTAAGACACGAGTGGTCAAGCTACGTTGTTACGATTGATCGCTGTAATGAGTGTTCTCTTTGAAAGGAATTTTCTGGCACAGATCGCTTTCATGGGAGACTAGTATGTCTAATCGGAGTTTGTTAGAGAATTGGGCGCATAGGAAAGTGCGCTACTCAAATCGTCAGGGCAACGGCGCAAAGCTAATTCCCCTCAATCGGATGGGGTAGATAATTATGCCTGCTTTTCAATTTATTGGTAAAATAGCTTCACTCTCTGAAATCATTATTCGTATCCATACTCCCCTTCTTCCTTTATCAACCTACAGCTATCCGCCTTCGTCTACTGTTATGTCCCTTCCCATATGGTTCCTTTCATGCTGTGACCATCCACCCATCCACATAGTTTGGTAAGCGGCGCTGTTTTGGCTCACATTCTACCCAGTGGAGTAGCTAGGGAGGAGTCTGGTATAGGGTCACTATGTTGCGAATATGTTAGGCACCCGTTCTTCACGCATTGACTAGAGTTGTAACGAGCGCTTTGGCGCAAATAATTCACTTAGTAAGTAGTGTGTGAGCTAACGACACGTGGGGATAGCTTGGAAATTTTCTGGAATAAAAACTCTAAGTGGGAAGGTGTTGCTGCCCGGAAGCACAAGGAGTAATGGCGCATGGGCGAACTTCCCACAACGAAGTTCTTGGCATGCGGTCCTTTCCCATTGACACACTCTTGTATTTAGACCCACCATCCCTCCGCCATCCTTTCACGCAGTCGACGTCAGTGTTGTAAATTAAGAGATGAGACAACACCGGAGTCAAACCGCACGGCGATCCAAGCGCGGATTGATTTGCATTAGGGGTGATCACAGTCACACTACGTACCTTAACTAGCTATGAGTAGCTTACTTGTACAACTGTGACTCTTTAGCTCTTCCACTGAACTCACGGTGTCGCAGGCTACTCTGCTGAAGCAGTTGCCTTTACAATAGTCAGTCTCAGGTCCGGACCCATTCTACAATCCATGTCGTCGCAAGCAAGCATAATTAGTCACTGGGACAATGCCTTTATCAGTGAGTTAGGTGAAATGGCACATAAAGCTCACCATAAATTACGTTTCTGTTGCAGACGCGCAGGGCGATGCGGTTATTCAGAATACCATTAGCAAGTACAGCGCCTCTTATCTTTACTTCCATACTCAAGACAGTGTAGATACCTTCCCGGATCTTTTGGCGTTACTTAAACCCTCTGAGCGGGTATCCTATGACACACGATGTGGCGCTGAAAGTGACCAGCTCCAAGGATGCATGGAAGACACCCGTGTACAGATTTTGGCAGATCTAGAAGCCTGGGCGCACGATATTTCAGCTCCAAAGGTCTATTGGCTCAACGGCCAACTCGGTACGGGAAAAACGACCATCGCTCACTCTCTCTGCAAACGTTTAGACGCTCAAAACAAGCTTGGTGGCAGCTTCTTCTGCTCTCGCTCAGGATTAACGGATGCACGCCGCATCATCCCTACGATTTGCAGCATGCTTGCTCAAATTAACACAAAGATCCAATTGGCCATACAGGAAGTTCTGAAGAAGAAGCCCAACGTGGCTGATCTCAATGATCTATCTGAGCAATTCTGCTCCTTGGTCATCAATCCTGTCAAGATCGCTGCTGAAAATGATTATGGGATTTATTATATTATCGTTATAGACGCCGTGGATGAATGTTCATCATCGGGGATAGTAGAGATATTTATCAAGACTATCCTGGATGGAGTGACCAATATCCCCCTCAAATTCTTCATTACAAGTCGACCTGAGAACTGGATGAAAAGCGTTTTTCGCACCCATCCTGCTCATTCGTCGGATATGTCGCTCGTCATTGAAACGTCTCTTCAGGATGCTACACAGGATGTCGTACGAAATGATATTTGCACATATCTCCAAAATTCGTTGTCTATAATTGCCGCGAAGGATCTATTCTCCCCGGGGTTGCCTGAGTGGCCTCCCGCGCATGAGTTTAAAACACTTCTCAATCTGTCCGCTAATCTATTTATCTATGCAGCGACAGCCATTCGTTATATCGGTGCGACAAACAAAGATAATAGGGCTCGGTTGACGGAGATCACTCCACTTGGCTGTACTCTCGTCTCGCCACCCCATACTGCACTAATTGATTCACTCTACCAACACATTGTTGACCTAGCCTTTGCCCAGCCAGTCGGGGGCGAAAGCTTTAATGGAATCGATGTACTAGCCACCGTGGTCTGTGTTCAGACACCATTTTCCATAGAGCATATCGCATCGCTACTGGATCTGGAAAAGCGTGACATTCAATTTGCCATGTTGCCATTCCAATCGGTGATGCATGTCACCGAGGGTAGTCCCATCACGATCTTTCACGCCTCGTTCCGTGAGTTTATTGTCGATCCGAAACATTGCTGTAGGTACAGCATTGATACTTCTGATACCCATAACAAGCTCGCCATCAAATGTCTGCAGCGGTTGAACAAGTTTCTTCGACGTAACATCTGCGATCTACCTGATTGCCACATCGGCACACAGGCTCACCAAATCCCCAATCCTAGAATTATCCTTGGGAATCTTCAATACCCTTTCCTGTATTGGGCCTCTCATTTTTCAGAAGCAATTACATCCTCATCTGCAAACACTGTACCCATACTCAATGAGCTTGGTACATTTGCCAATGCTCACTTATTGCACTGGTTCGAGTGCCTCAGTGTGTTTGGAGAGCTTGGATCTTGTGTGAAGTCCCTTAGTATGGCAAAAGAAGCCATCTTGGTCAGTAGTCAACATGGTAGAGAATTTTAGCTCACTATTTTCCTAGAAATACTCCAACACACATGTCCACTACGCGCTGCTACTCGAGGATGCTCGTCGCTGTCTACAGATGGCGTTTGAGCCGATGAAACATCACTGCCTCAACATGTATGGCTCTGCCCTCGCATGGATCTGGGTGTTCAGACTCTTCAATTCATATCTGGAATACAACTACAGGGGAGATAGAGCGTATACTGGCAGGGGATTCAGATGGAGTGTGGTCCGTTGCCTTCTCGCCTGATGGGACACGCATCGTGTCTGGCTCGGCCAACAACTCGATTTGAATTTGGAATGCAAACACAGGAGAGGTAGAGCATATACTCCAAGGACATTCAGGAGCAATTAAGATGGTTGCTTTCTCACCTGATGGAACAAGTGTTTGTAGAAAAATAGGATTCAGGCATTGGAGAGAATAGCGGAAAGACAACAAGACACTTGGCTCAATGGCCACTAAAACGCCGGACTCAACACTGGAGTGACTGGGCTTCTGTACCAATGAGCATTTACTATAGTACATGTGAGCTACTTATAGGTAAATACTAAGGCGCTGAGGAGTAATGTCGCGGTAACTTGTAACTAGGTGGGTAACTAATGGGACTATTAATAGAACCTCTTCACACTTTACAACAGTGTTGTCTCTGGCTCTGATGACACCACTGCTCGGACATGGGATCTCACTACAGCTGAAACAAAGCAGATACAAAAACTTCAATCGCCGGTGCTGTCTGTTGCATTCTCTCCTGATGGGAGACATGTGATTTCTGGTATGGAAGACACTACTGTTCGCATTTGGGATGCCACTACAGGGACAGTTAAGTCTATACTCAAGGACCATTTACAGAGGATGTACTCGGTTGCCTTCTCGCACGATGAGACACGTGTAGTGTCTGGCTCGGGTGACAAAATTAGAGCACATACTAGAGGGACATACAGGTGGGGTACGCTTGCTGCATTCTCTGCCAATGGCACACGCGTCGTGTCTGGGTTGTCATATAGCTCAGTTCGTATCTAGGATGTGGCTTAAAGGGAGACAGAGCATGTTCTCAAGGGATATACCGATTGGGTCCACTCTGTCGCATTCTCGCCTGACGGGACACACGTGGCATCTGGGTCGTTTGATGGGTGAGTCCGAATTTGGGATGTGACGAGCGACTCACAGATGGAACGCAGATTGGGTACATATCGGCGGTCCTTTGCACGCGATACGGCACAGATGGTTTTTGGTTCGCATGCGGAAATGGCTCCTATGTGGAAGGCGATGAGAGGCAAGAGAGAACAGGCACTTGAGGGACATTCAGCCTGTGTGAATTCAGTTGCATTCTCGCCTGATGGAACACGAGTCGTGTCTGGGTCGCATGACAAGACCATTAGGGTGTGGAATGCTACCACTGGGCACATACAGCACATACTCAAGGATCATTCGGATTACGTGAGGTCCGTTGCTTTTTCACTCGATGGGAAATACATTTTGTCTGGATCGGATGACAAGTCGGTCATTCTCTGGAAGGTTGCTACCGGAAAGATAAAATGCCGATTGACAGGGCACTGTAATTTGGTGAGGTCCGTTGCATTCTCGCCTGATGGGAGACGTGTAGCATCGGGTTGTGAAGATGGCTCTGTCCGGATATGGAATGCAACTACCGGGAAAGTAGAACATATACTCACGGGCCATTCAGATTGGGTGGGCTATGTTGCCTTCTCGCGCGATGGATCACGTCTCGTGTCTAGCTCAGAGGACAGCTCAGTCCGGGTATGGAATACGAATAAGGGAACGATGGAGCGTACACTAGAGGGACATTCAAAGGCGGTGGTGTCGGCCGCCTTCTCATCTGACGGCACCCACGTAGTGTCCAGCTCACGTTGGGACGGTTCAGTCCGTATATGGGACACTACAACTGGTGATTCAACACCACTACCGGAATATAAATCCCTTCTATTTCCAGATGGAAGCCAAGTCACTCATATTCTACCTGGCCACTTTCATTTCTTCTCCCCTGGGGAGACGCAGATATCCATCTCATGGGACAAGGACTGGATTCTCACTCACCCCCCACTGCAATCGTTCTGGATCCCCCCCGAATTCCGTGATTTCAAAAGACATGCCTTCTCTACCTCAAAAGTTTGCTTTGGGTATTACACAGGTCGCACTGTCATAGTTGATCTCAAGCCTGTATATCAGTAATACAACTTAGTACAAGTAGGATATCATGTTGATCAAGATGAAATATTCTCTGACTGTTGGTCCAGAGTCAGATGTTAGTTGCATAAAGATATACTTTGCACACACCATGTTTGCTTTCAAGATTCAATACAGACAAGACCTCATTGATTAGCTCACTGTCAAAGTACACTTCACTGAACCTTGGTTCACTCAGTCATACTGACCGAAGTCCCTGCATATCATATAACAAGTCACAGACTCACAAATCATACATGAATGCTCAGTTTAGCTTGGTACATTCCACTTCATCATATTCCTTTTATATTCATTCACTTCACTTTGGTATCCCTTGGTACATATATGGGCATGTATGCCTGCCCACTACATTTCACACATTTAGTTGTACATTTCTTAGAGTCTAGTTTCCATGCCTTATGCAACTCTGTTTCCTTAATAAGTAGTTAGTTCCATGTATGTATTCTCCGTTCAGATTATCAACCAAGTTAGGCATATGCTCCCAAGTCCCTAAGTCTGTTGTCTAATGTTCAGTACTGACACTCTTGGAACCCTACTGAACATCCTTCCAAAATCCAGAGGCAATACTGGTAGATAGGTGACTGGTAGATAGGTGCAACACAAGTACATTGAAGCCAATGCCACATCTGCCTCAGCTCATTGGACCAAGCTGAACTGTTTTGGAACCTGAGAAGCATGACAAAAATTTTGTATGAACCAAGGCAAGTCAAGTTCTCTTACTAGATGCAGAAGGATGATAAAAAGCACCTGCACAGACTATTTTTATGGAGAACCCAATTAATAAATTAGCCTGCCTGTCAGGGTTCAGCTTGGAGTTCATCTGTTCAGTTTGTTGTTTCCTGTTTATGTATCCCTATCTTGGGTCTTCCAATTACATAATAGGCACCAGAGTAGGGTATAGGGTTGTGACTGATGTGATAGTTACCCTCAGCTTGATCTCTGAGGATTACTGCTACACCAGGTGGGTTTTCAATGTATTTATTGCTAGTAACCATTGTATAAATGGAGGATTACCACTACACCTGGTGGATTATCCCTTATCAGCTCATAAATATTGGAGTATCTTGTTGTTGTGACATTGTTAATAGCATAACCCTCACAACAGATCAAGCTCCCCTTCAGACAACCTCACAACATGTCAAACCAAACCCTAGAGGAATATTGGGAGTCCCTAGGTGCAGCTGGTACCATCCTCAGAAACACATTTTCCACCAGACAGACCAAGTTGATCTCCTACAGTGCCAGAATGAAGCGCTTAGAGAGCAGTTGGGTGCTATGTAGAAAAATATGACCAATGCTGCCTCCAACCCAGCACTTGGCTACTTATATCCCAGTATCCAACCCCCTCTCAATGCTCCATCAAGGTGGCTGATCCAGAGAAGTTCGCTGGAGATAGGGCTGATACAGAAGTATTTATTCATGCTGTGAAGCTCTCTATCACCCTTCAACCAGGTTCATTCCCAGATGAACAAACCAAGATGTTATATGCCCTCTCATTCATGTCAAAGGCTCTGCAGTGATCTGGGTATAAAATAAGACCCAAGCTATCATTGATGGAACCTCCTCAATCAGCACCTTTGAAGGGGTCTTTGGAGATCCTGATCATGCCAGAACAGCCCCCATACCAAACTGCATGACCTCAAGATGACGTCTAACATGATAGGAGATGACTACACTGCTCAATTTGAGATACTTGTAGGGAGAACAGGCTTCAATAATGAGGCACTAGAGGATGCTTATGCATTGTTGGGGTTATCTGGCAGAGATTTGATGGTCCAGGTGGATCCTAAACTACTTCTTAGCAATACTATATTTTCTGTAGATGTTAATGTTTTATTGTTCTGGCAATAAAACCTTCCAGAGGCTTTCTGGTCAATCCGGCACTTTAGCACCGGTACTGAGAGCTTGGTACTGATTTCTGAGGACACTGTAAATCCAATAACAATTGGATTTGCAGTCTGTAGTGCTCCAAAACTTGTGAGCAGCTAGTCTGATATAACTAAGACCTATCTGGAGTGATCCAGAACTCGAACAACGAGTGTGAAACAGTAGAGTAACAAAATAGTAGTTAAACTGGTTGAGTGTCATTTCAGACAAGGAGAGAATAATTGATAGTCAATTATCCAGTGAAGTACTAACTACAGACAGTTGTTGTACTTATAGCTATTGTGTCCCCTGAGCTACTAGTGAAGAGAAAAAGGAATACAACCATATCTGGTGAGAAGCGGTGGATTTCCATGCTGTATGAAGTTAGGCAGTCACATATGCTATACCCAGGCTATTGCAAATAGAAAAAGATGGCTTTGACTTGTCCCAATCCTTCTTTTTATGATCCTCTTATGTCTCGTATGCTGCCCAATACCAGTAGCACATTGTATGACTAGTAGATCGATTGGTGTTCTTTGGTGGTGACATATATGCGCATGTTTTGGCCTTCCCTTTGTTCCAAACTCCTCTGGACCACTTCCATTCCATTCTAATGGTATTTCCAATGTATTCCCACTGTGTCCGCTGTTCCTCATGTCTCCTCATCATCTCCTATCTTTATCCCATGCTTCCTGCTCCTTTAGCTGCCAAGGCGCTAAAGTGCCATGAACCAAGCCCCGTACCAGTCATACAAGTAATATATTTGTAGAATGATGGGGAAATGTAGCTACTGATGAGATTATTTTTGTGTTGGCTTTGTATTTTAGTTATCTTTAATGTCCCACACATATAGCTACTGTTTTTGTACTAATTCCTGTTTGTATCTATTTTTTAGTTATTTTAGTTATATATCCATCTAAAATGGCATCCTTTATTCCTTTATCTATAACATGCATGAGGAATTCCAGCAATGATATTAGACAAGATCCATGCACAACCATTCCTGTCATCCAACCTCAAGGCATGGAAGGAAGCTGTATGCCAGATTGACCATAACTATCACCGTCTTGTAGAGGTTAAAAAGGCACAAGCACCTCATGGATCCCATGGCACCATCCCAACCTGCAGTGCAACCTGTTGGTGAACTAACTATTGCGCGTGACGCGTGAATCTGCATGCACCTGGCGGAGTTTGAAATAATCCAAACCTTTGGGTAGGGGGAAATAAATGGTTTGGGGGTGTTCTAACAACTAGAACACAACAATAATAGGTAGAGAATATACCTATTCTTCAATATATCAACAAGGGACTGTTCCTGGTGTGATATCTGTGACTGGGAGGCTAGCAGAATAAAAGAGAACAATATTTCTAGATATTGTCTCAGTGAAGGGATAGAACTAGAATTCCTTATTTTATATTGTCAAAATGTCATAGCTTTGTACAAGTAAACTAATATCAATCATTGGAAATAGAAATAGGGGTCAGGGGAAGAAGTTTGATCCCCTGTCAGCTTGGTCATGATGAAAATGAATAGGAATGCCTTCCCATGATCTTGGATAGTGTTGGGAACTTTTATCGTGACTAACTAGCTAATAGAAATGTGGGGAATGAGTCATGGGCACTAGGGAATTGGAAGTACAACAGGGGGGAATTAATTCTCCTGTAAGCATTGGAAATTCAATATAAAAAATATTACATATCCAAAAGATGGATATATGCGCCATGATTCGTTTAGAGTATCTTCATATTCATCATTAAAGTTGCGCTGTGAGGTTTCAGGCTGGGGGGTGAAGAACTGAAGCTGCAATGAATATTTTGGTAGCATGGGTAGGAGGAGAAGATCATTTCCTAGGGACTTATTGGCTGTTTTCTATAACACAACCACTCCTATTATGCTCACATCTAGCATTTCCACACTCATGGACATAGACTCCAATTGACAATGCACTAAGACCCAGACATGCTATAACTGTGGAAAGTGAGGTCATATCTCCCCCAGCATGTCCAGAGCCCCACAAGAAACATGTACACACAAACCTCACAGGAGCTGCACTTACACACATGATCTCAGAGTTGGTAGCTGCTACCCTAGATGCTCATGAGGCAGCACAGAAGGCAAAGGTCCAAACTTCTGAAGAAGGAGGGAAACAGGATTTTTAGGTGAGTCAGCGGTGAAGGAGATGTCCCACTTGACAAATTGGTTTTCAGTTCTTGAAACATGTACACTAGGGAATACAAGAGAAATGCTATATTTGTTGTCAACCCTAGACCAAACTGAAACCCAACCAGTCATGCCTGAAATCAAACCCACCATCCCAAACCACAAATATCAGCCTTCTCCCCCTCTCCATGTGTGCTCTGCTGACACTTGCCAGTGCACCAAAGTCCCCCTGAAGGTCCAGTCTGTTGACACTGGATGCCCTCTAGCAATTGATACACTCCTTGACAGTGGTGCCACTAGGATGTTCATTGATGTTGAATTTGTTTGGGCTGAAAGGCTCAAAACCCATCAGCTCCCTCATGCCATGCCTATCTAATATTGATGGCACTCCTAATGAAGTGGGTTCAATCAAGGAAGAGGTTGACCTTGTAATTAAGAGTGGTCTAGGGGTGTGGGGTGGTTTCTAACTGGAGAAGGATGTTCTGGGAATTGAATGTAATTCTAGTCTAAGGATGTATCCTGTGTGGCAATTGTGTAACGGTCCAGGAATCTCTTGTGGTCTATACGGCCCTTTAGCGCTTGTGCTGGAAGGTCAGCTCTGGTATCTATGTGGAATATAAATTCAATAACAAATGTGTTATTGACCCTGTGTGCTAAAGACTTTGTGAGACACTTATAAGAATGACTGGTAACCTCTCTGATTAAATTCAGGTCTCAAACGATGAGACTTTGGTGGAAAACACGATATTGATGTAAGTGAAGTGCTGGTGAAGCCAAGGAGCGATTGTTGCTTTTTGGGAAAGAAGAACTATTTTATCTACTGTGTCCTAGGCTAGTTCTTATACAGAGTTGCAATCCTGACATATTATGAGTGAAAGAAAGAAATAAACCTCTTTGGGATAGATGCGTTGAAGTCCCGTGCTATACATATCACTGTGTCATGTATTCTGCTCCCTGTTTCCAATCGGTAACCTCTGAAAATACTTGAGTCTTCTCTTTGGTATCTAGTCTTGTTGTTCCAATCATCCCATTGAATCCGCCTTGCTTCTATTGGTTCCAATGCACCAGCTGATGCCTGTGACCACATATATGCATCCCCTTCTCTCCTGTCTCATCCCCTGAGTCCTCCGGTCATCTCGTATACCATTTTTGTACCTTTCACCTCTTATTTCCACCGTGACTGCTGCCTGCTTGTTCCAGGGTTTATCCTGTGAGTCCTTTCCATTCCTTCCATCTCCTAGCCGCCTGGGCGCTTCCCTGCCCTGGGACCAAAGTACCATGCCCATGTAGTATCTAAGACATTTTGTAACTATGAGAAATGAAGCTATTGACTTGGTTTCTTTTGGGGATTGTCAGTGTGAGTCTCTACTTGGATTATGGGTGCATATACTAGGTAGGGGAGTCTGTGTTCTTTCTAATTATCTATTTTTGTGGTTTTCTTCTATTTATTGTGTGTAATATGTAAACTTAGATATTTTATAACAGACCTCATCTGCACATATGGGCATCACACAGAACATGCTACATTTTTGGTGACAAGGATAGGATGCCTAGCCATCATTTTAGGACATACCTGTCTCATGGAGCATAACCCAGAGATCAATTGTGTTGAAAGGTGGGGGTGACAAAGTTACTGGTTAGGCTCTTCACCAATAAACTCTTTTTGGGAATAATATCAATACTAAAATCCCCAAAATGGCAGGACAAGTAAGGTGTAAAAGAAACAGAATTTGTGGGAATTTATAATCTATTTATTGATCGGAAAACTCTGGAGATATTTTGAATATACTCTGAATAATGAACTGCCAGGTTTGCCTCTGCTTAGGCGCCATCCTGGGAAATTGGTCTGAGTGCCAAAGTGCCGGGTCAATGAATTGTGGCTCTTCCACAAGTCAAAATAATATGGAAAATGGATGGAATAAAAGTAGAATTAATTATGAACGTAGCTCTGGTCTCAGATCTCCTGTATGACGAGTGTGTGACAAATTAGTCCTGATTAGGAAACTGCAAAGCTTGGTGCTTAACCCTCAGTTTGCACGCGAGTAGGAAATTCAAGTATAACTCAGATTCAAGTAGTGTGGGGATAATCTCTAGACTGTTAACTGTATATTGACTGACTGAAATATTTGTAAATACATCTGGGGTATTTAAGGAAAATGGAAGATGCTTTGTAAGTTGAAAATAAGATGGAACAAAAATGGAAGGTGGCCTAATGTGGCCATACGTGTGGTGTATGCGTGAGTGCGCAGGAATTTTGGTATGGGATAACTTCACAGGGGAAAATTGTCAGGGCTCAGTCAGAGATCGCTGTCAGTTGTTGTCTCTTGTTGATTTCCTTCCATGACATTCTGGAACTTTCTATAATTTTCCATCACCTTCTATAACTTTCCAGGACCTTCTACCACCTTCTATCATTTTCTATCACCTTCTAGAACCTTCCAGAACCTTCTATGACCTTCCATGACTTTCCACTAGGGTATATGTATAAGTGTGACTGGTGTAACGGTTACCCCTCAGCTTGATCTCTGAGGATTACCACTACACCAGGTGGGCTTTCTATGTATTTATTGCTAGTAACCTTTGTATAAACTGAGGATTACCACTACACCAGGTGGAAATTACCCTTATCAGCTCACTAAATATTGGAGTATCTTGTTGTTGTAACCTTGTCAATAGTGTCACAGAAGATCAAGCTCCTTTTCAGACAACCTCACATATACATTCCATCAATTTCCACCTTATACCATGTCAAGCCAAATCGAAGAGGAGTACTGGGAGTCCATAGGCCCTGCTGGTGCCATTCTCAGAAATATGGTTACCAACCAAGCAAACCAAATTGAGCTCCTAAGGCAGCAGAATGATGTGCTTAGAGCGCAGTTGGATGCTATGCAGAACAATATGACCAGCACTGTCTCAGCTGCTGCAATTGCAGCAACCCAGCACTTGACCACCCTCATCCCTACATTCAACCCCCCTTCTCATCGCTCCATAAAGGCAGCTGATCCAGAGAAGTTCACTGGAGATAGGGCAGACACAGAGGGATTCATCCAGGCCATGAAACTCTCTATCACCCTCCAACCAGGGGCATTCCCTGATGAACAGACGAAAATGCTATATGCCCTCTCATTCATGTCAGGGGGCTCTGGGGAAATCTGGGTGCAAAACAAAACACAGGGTATCATTGATGGGACCTCTTCAATCACTACCTTTGATGAATTTGCTAAACAGGTTGAAGCAGCCTTTGAAGACCCTGATTGTGCCAGAACAGCCCGCACCAAACTATACAATCTCAAGATGACATCTAGCATGATGGTTATACTGCGCAGTTTGAGATCCTTGCAGGGAGAACAGGCTTTAAGGTCTGACTGTCAGCTTCAGGATGGTAATCTGAGGTGAAGTGTAAGTACATGTCTAG
>QFEC01025614.1:2223-21572 GCA_003316585.1 Gomphus bonarii | reverse complement strand
TTGATGGATAATTGACTGTTTATCATAAGGGGAAAGCTTGGAAGGATGGCCACCAGAAAGATTTTCCTTATCCCCCTCTACCTCCCTACTGATCCTGCCAATAGTACCCTTCCCCAGGCTAGTCCTAGCTTGAATTTGATGATGGGAATACCCCAATGAGTGATCATTTTGTTTGATTTATTGAGCAATGAGTTTTAATTGGAATCACATGATTTCTTAATTTGGTAGATATCCAACATGTTCTAGTATATCATGTGAAATTTTCAGAACTTTTGCTGATATCAATCCTTCACAAAACATCAATATTTCTAAAATGCAAAAACATAGGGGCAGTTTTTTGACCCACTGTAATGATGTGACATAGAATTCTATGGACTGGGTATGTCCTGAGGGGAAATAGATAGGTATTTCTACTGATTCAGTAATAACTGAGTTCATATTACCATCAAATAATTTCAGAGGAATTGGAGGAATGGATCATGTGGGAATACTATGATTATGGACATAAGTGGATTCAATAAATCTATGAGTAGAACCTGAATCAATCAAGCATTTAAATGGATTACCAGAGGAACTGGAGATGGAATTGGAAGACAAGTAAATTATTAAAGTGTTTGGATTAAAAAGAGCAGAAGCATTGAGCTTAACCTCACTACTAGCACCAACCAAATAAATGCAACTCTCAAGGTGCTTAGAGGCCAAAGAGTAGTGGACTATTTTTTTGGCTCAGTCACCTTAGCTGAATTTTCAGCTTTGGTATCCAAGGCAGTAGCCACCTTGGGGGTGGAGGTAGTCATCGTCACTTGTGCCTTAGTGGATTTCAGGCACTCTGCAATGTTATGACTGTCAGTGCCACAGAGAAGCCAAATGTTGTTGTTGATGCATTGCTGGTGTTTCTTAGGAAGGAGTTTGCCATCCTTACTGAGCTTGTCTGACTTTCCTTCTTTTTTTTAGCTTGGCAAGACCCTCTTGGGCTTGCTCTGCCTTTCTCTCCCAGTATCTCATGTCAATTAACTGAACAATGTTCTGGAGCTGGTTGAGGGTCTGAGGCTTGTCAAAATGGACCAAGCTGTCCTTGATTTGCTTCAGTAGGGCCATGTATGCCTTCTGAAGTAGGGCATTGTCATTGTAATTGACAAATGCCACTAGTCTGTAAAATTCCACAAAGAACTGGGTGGCCTTGTGGTTGTTGTGCATGGTTAATTTTTGAGAGTGATCTCAGCTTTGGCTTGCTTGTCCCATGAACTGAAGTTGATTTGTAACTTGTCAAGAAAGCCATCCAGATTGGTGGCCCATCTTGGCTCAGTTTGGGGATTGCCAGTGAGATATGGCTTGAAAAATTTCAGTGCTGTCCCCTTGAGGTAGGAAATCATGTAATTGGCTTTCTGCCTATCATCAGTAAATGCATTGGAATGCATCCAGAAATTCATGTTGCATAAAAAAATGAAGCTCCTCAGCTTCTTTGGGTCAGCCCTGTCAAAGGGGTCAGGTTTTCAAATTCCCATCTTAGCATTGTTGCCTTGCAGTCCTACTGAGCTCCAAGATCACATTGAGGAGGTCCCAATTGTTTGCAGTGCCTGGTAGGGATGCAGGTTGGGGGGCAGCTCTGGGTGCAGGAGTGGCATTTGGAGGAGGAGGTACTTGTGGAATGGAAGGATCTTTGGGTTCAGGGATCTTGGTTGGCCTTTCCAAACTGGGTTTTCCCCTGTCCAGGTTATTTTCATATTCAATATCACATTGTTGCTCATACTCTATTATCATCAATAATCTCTTTGATCTGAGCAGACCATGAAGGGGAACTGAGAGAGTGACCAAAGTGAAGAGGTGGGGTGCTTGATATGCCACACACTCTGCACTGTAAGACTGTGGGGGTGAGCCAACTATGTTCAGCTCATGCTATAGCTCTAGTATGTGGAGGCATATTGTTTGTGAGAGTAATAAAACACAGATAGATATTTGGTTCAGATTATACTGTTCAATGCATGCACAGATGCCCTTGGTTCAGGGGTTCAGCTTAGTCCAATGAGCTGAGGTGGATGTGGTGTTGACTTCAACATGCTTGGATTGCACCTATCTACCTGTATCTGCCACTGGATTTCAGAAGGATGTTTGGTAGGGTCCTGAGATTGTTGGTACCAAACATTGAATGATGGACTTAGAGACTTAGGAGCATATGCCTAACTTAGTTGATAATCTGAATGGAGAATACATACATGGAACTAACTACTCATATAGGAAACAGAGTTGCCATAAGGTATGTAATAGGGTTGCATAGGGCATGGAAACTAGACTGTAAGAAATGTAGGACTAAAATGAGTGAAGTGTAGGGGGTGGGCATACATACCTGTATATGTACCAAGGGATACTGAAGTGAAGCAAACAAATAAAAGGGAATATGATGAAGTGAAAATTACTGAGCCAAGCCAAGTGTACATGAATGACTTGTGAGTCTATGACTTGTTGTATGATATGTGAGGACTTCAGTCAGTACAACCAAGTGAACCAAGTTTCAGCAAAACATACTTTGACATTGAGCCTATTCTTGAAATCCTCCGACAGTACTATCTGAATTGAGAGGGAATTAGATCCACTAGTTATTGATGGGAGTATAGCAACTTTGGCACAGTAGTTATCAGAGAAAGTTATGGGAGATATAAATATTACACTCCTTAGTGGTGGTTCAGACTGATATTATTAGTATAATACCTAAATATTACACTACAGAGAAAAATAATGAGGAAAATCAACTAAAAGTACATTTATATGATAGCTGGCTCACCTCCTCAGTGGTAGTACACATGTGTAGCCTTGAGGCAGGGGAAAAAGTAAGTGCTGCACAAGTAGTGTACAGACAGAAATGGTCAGAACTCATGAACATAGAGTGATAAAAATACACAAAAATTCAGAAAAATATTTGAGTATGTGTTGAACCATATTGTCTGGTTATTTGAGCAAAATTCAGTATATATTATGATTTCAGCTCTCAAAGGTTGTATAGTGCATATATGCACCTTACAGTCATTGCACTATCAGTGATTGACGAAAGTGATGCATCAAAGTCACTTTATTTACTCTCGCATTACTGTGCCTGTCACACTGCGCTGCGGTTGCTAAATTTCCTCCTTGAGAAGTGTGGAATTCATGTTTCCCAAAGCATAGGAGGGTTTGCTGAAATTACAGATATAGGGGAAGTTATATTTATTCATAGTATTTGACATGTGAAGAACTGCTGCCAGAATAATGCAAGAATAATAGCTATCCCTTCCGGGTGACTGGTGGGATAGTACATCATGATGTCAAGCTAAGCTTGGCTTCGTAAATTTGTCAGTAAATATATGTATGCAAAGTTTTTCCAAGAGAAATAACAAAATTGCGTTGACAAACTATGGAGAGTGTTATTTATCTCTAGCTCTTCCTCCATTTTTACCACTCTCATACCTTTCATCGGATATAAAATGGAAGCACAAGACACAAATGCAGATTGTTTAATATGTTTATCGTATGTTTCTATTTTCCAGAATCAACAACATTGAGGATGTAGACTTATTCGAATGGATATTACAAAACATCGGTACTAGAAGACGATGCGTGATCCCACGTCGGTAATTGAAATAGGATCAGGTTTCCATCAGCTACAGTGTGGATCAATGTCGCAGACAATAGTCAAATGCGTCCATAGCTTTCTCCGGATCATCCCAAAACACCTACACGAATGCATCAGCACAGCTATTCACCATCTTGAAACAGAAATTTACTAACGAGATGATGCGCATTTTCCAAGCACAAAATTTTTATCAGCTGGTCCTCCTTCTCCCGTACCAATTTCTCAACCTCCCAAGCCGAATAAATCCCAAAGCTCAAAGCAGAATCGCAGTAAATCAACCACATATCCAATTTCGGCCATAGTGACCTGGTCTCGGAATCGAATAAAGCTTTCTGCATTTGATCGAAGAGTACCTTTTGAAACCTCAAGTAAAATGCGTCGGACCGATGTGCCGTCTCATAATCTGTCAAGCAGCTTAGCTCTTGTAGAGAAAGTGAGCCTGCAATGCTCTTTTTGCTTAAATCTGGAACATTGCCACTGATATTGTTGATGTTGCGCGTAGATAAGTCTCCATGCGAAAAATAACTCGAATTGTAACGCATGAATCGAGTCCACCGTTCTTTCGGGGGTAAAGTCTGGTCTCTAGTGAAGAACCCAGCTGCGCTGGTAAAACCAAGTGCTTGACATGGAGGATCTGAGTTATGGTCAACGTTCCAAGTCATCGATTCAGCATAGCCCAACGTCCCTAACTCACCTAACATGATCAACTTCCGTAAGTAAGATTGAAGTCGGTCCCGAACTTGTGACTGCAAAGTAGAAACAGAGGCGACAGTGCTTAAGGTGAAAACATTCCCCAATGACCAGCCCATGAGAGCCAATCCGCCATCTTTCCCATCGTGGGTAGGTCCTGGAAGTGACAGGGCGTCGATAAGTTCGTAGAGAAACTCTGCGAGTTCTACTCCACGAGATTTCACTAAGACAGCATGTTCCTCCGCATTCCCTTGGGACAGTGCTTGAATTTCTACAGGACTATACAACGTCGTTCCGGGGTAGTCGCGACGATTAAGACACACCATGCGAAAGCCTTTGGATGTGGCTAGAGGTACAACATGCTGAAACGTAGCTGTAATGTGGAAAGCCCTTTACAATAATTCTGTGGTGCACTCTGTGAGATTGCTTACCACTGTGAAAGCAAAGCCCATGTACGGCGACTAAAGTGGTATAAACTCGGCGGTCCAATGGTGCCCCGCTGTCTTGGTAAAAAAATTCAAGAGGAGACTGGGTTTTGGAATCTCTGATAGAAAGAAAAGGCATTGGAATTAGCTTCTAACTCTTCGGTGCCAGTATGCCTCACCCCCAGTAGTATTTTTGCAAGCTATATATTGTACCTTTGGGACGTGGCTGATTGACGGCCAGCCATCTCAAGAAAGTTTAGCTCTATGACGGCCACAGAGGACATATGTCAGAGATAGTGAGTCATATGCGGTAGCGGAGACAGCGATTAAAATCGTTTGATAACCGGTGATCATTGTTCCTTAATCTGGGTGGCTATACCACGTAAGAAGTAGCTTAAGTTTCTAACATCTTGTTCATGACTATCATCATTCCATCAAGGTGATTTCATATTCCCGAATCAATTCCGCGACTCGAAAATATGTTGAAGCAGAAGCGCAACCTAAGACGAGTTCAGAAGCGAGTCTCAAGAGTCATCGTACATCGAGTAGTTATACTATAAGGTAAGGTAAAGAGGAACAATAGCGAGTATGGAGTTTTATTGTGTGGACAAAAAGGAATATATCGAACCAATTACATGATCCTATTCAAGGGACAATGTCTCAAGTGTCAATACTTTTACAATCAATTATTTTTGTCAAATGAAGGAATGTTGTGCATACCTCCTAGCTTGTAGACTGTTGAATGTCCAGCAGAAAGATTGTAATAAGTCACACTACAGGACAAACGGCAAGCTAACTAAAGGTAGGTAAGGTGGTGGGTAACATACCTCAGTCGACACGAATGGGTGAATTGACTGAGGTATGGGCAACTACTGATACGGAATGTAAGTGAATTAGAACGAACGTGTGAAACGAAAAGTATATGCCCGCAAGCCCGTAGAAATGGGCTTACGGCCATGTCAGACCATGGCATGACGTTTGTGCGCGTCAGAGCCTAATTCAACAAAGATCTCACCCAACTTGAGGATAAAAAAGCAGATATAATCATAGGGGTGACCTCTCGCCAGTGCTCGGTGATCCCTGCCACTGGTCTATCCCTATCATTTTTGAGCCGTTTTTGATCAAAAGATCACTTACATAGAGAGTTCTGCAGATTTACTCTGGTGACACATGCATAAAAATATTTGATTCTGTGTCTACCGGAGTTAAAATCACTCACGGATTTCCAGTGTAGCGCCCGTGCTTAGCTAAAATTTAACCGAGAGTAGGGATACCCCTATATTACCGATAGTATTCAACAGAAGGCTTCAAGAAATAGCAGGAGGGGACCATCACAAAGACATTTTCCTTCTCTTTGCATAGCTTGAAGCTTGAATACTTTTGCGGGGCATCCGGTGCATGGTGGTCAGATGCTGCAGGCATAGAAAGATTTTCTGGGTTGGAAATACATACTAAATTTTTGTAAACGATTTACTCAGAAGATTGTCTTGTCTAATAATATTGTGAGAATACTAATGTTTGCTTAAATTTTTCCAAGGAAAATTCTAAGGAAACCTGCAATTCTCATAATTTTCTTGGGGATAGAATCTTATATGCAGAAGTGACCGCTTTACAGGATTTTCTCACAGTCTTCAAAATAAGAAACTGTGAGACACTGGGGCGATAGGAAAGTTTTTCCACAGGGAAGATCCCGAGGAAAAAATTACTCTAAACCTTATGCTTGTAATTTGGCAGTGCTCTTTTGCAGAAAGAGGCGAAGTACCATTCAAAAAAGCCATAGTGTCAGTATGGAGAAGGCGGGCATCATCAACATCAAGAACCCAAACTTGCGGAATTTCAATTCATTGGGTGACGCCAAATCTCCAGTCACGGGACCCGCCATCATGTAAACACGTCTTGGAATGCCTTTCACCATCGCTGTAACCGGTGCTTGTGGACTCATAGGGTCTGCGGTGTGCAAACTAGCACTCGAAGAGGGTCACACCGTCCTTGGACTAGATATCGTTCACTCCACCCTAGTCCACCCAAACTTCAAGGCCAAGATTGTTAATACCTGCCAGTATGAGCTTTTCAAGGACGCGATACAAGGGTGCGACTCTCTTGTGCATTTAGCAGCTGTGTTACCTGTGAGACCGGGTGTTGGCGTTGTCGAAAACCCACAAGAGGTAGGCATGCTGCAGAATAGCCTGAGTCAAATCAATGGATACTAGCCTTTCTTCTTGAGGTTATTCACCGCGACAATGTCGTTTCCTCCTACAATGCTCTCAAGATAGCGGCTGAACTGGGCATTAAACGCGTTGTCCAAGCTTCCAGCGTGAATGTAATAGGTCTCGGTGTGTGTTCTGATCTTCTTCAAGCGCCGACTGTTTTGATATATTAATCCATCCCATACTTTACCCAGCATTCTCCCGTAGGCCCACTCTTGACTACCTTCCTTTGGATGAAAAACATCCGTTTTATCCCGAAGACGCATACTCTCTTTCCAAATGGTATTTCTCATTTCAACTTGACATCACACCAGTCAACTATTGACTTTTTTTTCTCCATAGTATCTGCGAACAGCAAGCCTCCGCCATTGCACGTCGATACCCCGACATTCGTATCGCCTCCCTTCGGTTCCACTGGGTCATCCCCTCTCGCGCTCACGGCACTTCCCTACTCGATGCGGCTGGGCTATCCTCAGAATTCGTTGCGGAGCACATGCGTGACCTCTGGGGATGGGTCTCCCTGAAGGCCTCGGCACGAGCTTGCTTGCTGGGACTTACGGCGACGAAAGACGCATGGAACGGCCACGAGCCGTTTTTTATCGTGGCACCAAACACTCTGGTGGAAATAGACAGTCAAGAATTATGCAAGAAAGTTTATCCAGAAGTAAAGGATATCAGGAGACCGTGGAATGGGAATTCCAGCTTTTTTGATTGTTCGAAGGCTGAGACTGTTTTGGGTTGGCGGGAAGGGGATACTTAAATTTTGGCACTTTGGGACCATTGTCAACATCGTTCAGTCTATTCATCCCTACAGCAATATGACCTTAGGTGTTTTGGAATATACTTTCACGTGTACTCAGTGGTGACAAATGTTCCTTGCTAACATCTGCTTACAAGTGAAACAACAGTTGGGTTTCGCGTTCAGACGAGTGGATCGTCATTACTCATGACCCTGGCAATTTGATTGATTCGAGATTTCTATGACACCGATAGCAGCTAGAGCTCACCTAAATGGTTTGTCAATCCCTGGTGTCCAAATAACTTTCGGGTATTAAATGATATTTGCCCACCACTGTGCAACAGCAAACAATGAATTTAGAGCACGGGGCATGTATGAAATATCTCGGAGTTGGTAAGGGTGAACAGATAGGATTGCCTCCAGAGTGTGGATCCATGGTGCGTCTGAGTCCGTTCGTACCTGTTGCAGACGTACACAGGCGGCTGCGAGTGTGATAAGGTGAATGATTGTTTCAAAGACCCAGCCGTTCGATTCTAGGTGAACTAGCGATACAATATTCCCCAGTCTGCAACTGGATTGATGTAATAAATTCAGAAAACCCACTTGGTGCAAAGGAGCCACTGTCATTGTATCGCCTACAGATCCCATAGCTTCTGCATATGTTTTGCTTATTCCTGCCTCCGAGGCAAATTGCAAGTTTCCATGATTCTCCAACTCGTTCGATGTTCCTGTGTCAAGAGCCGGAGTCATTGATAGGTATGCGTCTACAAACTCTTCTAATACAGGATAATGATCCCTCTTTAACGACCTCAACTAATTGCTAGAACAGAAAATGATGAAAGAGCTTTCGATGGGTTACAGATTTCATTCCGGGAGAACAAGGTGGAACCGGAGATAAAAACCGTTGAGAGGCTGTATTTCTGGTATTAAATTCTCAGACAATATTGTGACCAATTCTGAAATGGAGCCAAACCTTCAGCCATTCTTGGGAAAAAAATCATTCCAAAACTCTTGGACCCACCAAACTCGTAAAGCATCATCTGTGGTTACAAGTGTCCCAATCAGAGATTCTCCTAGGACATCCCCCTTTCGTGTAGTCCTTCTTAGAAAATAGCAACGCTTTAGATACCAGCTTCACGGCGACAGTATGTTCTTCAATTTGGAGTGGTTGCGAGCCATGGATGGTGACTTCTGTGACGTAAATGTCACGTGACGTGACTAGTGTTCAACGTTTCTATCCCGATGAATAATTCGTATCATGTTTTCACCGGTGCACCACCTCCTACTTGGGAAAGAAAAACCAGCTCCACCTCATGGAAAACTCTTTCATCGCGCGAGGTCTCTCCTCCATTGCTCCCCATGACTATTGAGCAAGCTGGACACAGAATTTCCCTTGTCTATAAAAATGTAATATTTGAAGATGATGACAAGGAGAATGAAGCCGAAGAGTGGGAGAGCCAAAATTGTGAGTTCTGAGCTTTTTAGCTACCGTTAATACCAGTCTGACTGGTTGTTTCTGAAGCGATTGAAATTCAACCTGCAGATCTTTCTGAACACCATGTAGCATACAAGTCAGATAACCTTAGCTACCTTCTGGAAACATATGAAATGGACCATACTGGTGATGAGATGACAATGTTATCAGAGGGTAGCTCCATTAGTCGCTTCCCTACCTTTAGCTTCAGCTTGGACACGATCTCCTCACTGTCCTCGATTATGAAGCGTCATATGCCTGGTTCTACATGCTCGAAATTGACTCTTCTCTTGGGCGTTTTGGAAGTTGACGGTCCGGCTTATGTCAAGGTCAAGACGGGTCGTTATGCAGGGTCTGAGGTGGCGTTGCTAAAGCTTATCGTTGGAGATGAAACAGGGGTGATGTGTAAGATAGTAGCATGGAGAGACATAGCAGAACTGTGGGGTGGCGTAGGCACAGATCCGGGCCTGAAACGTGGCGACATCACACTCTTTGAAAGTACGTTATCGCTCGATTTCCTATCCCAATTACCCCTGACATTCTTACGTGTCAGGCGTAATGGTGTCGGGATTACCACGTCGGCCTGGAGTGTTTGAAGACTCCGAATCCAAGCTGCAAATCACAGCTTCTCCGAACCTCAAGTCTCAAGCCCAAATTTGCTATCGTACCTTGCCCGAAACGTACGAAGACCGGAAATTCCGTCCGGATCTCCGACTAGCAGATAGTGTACCCTCTGTGAGAAGGGTCGGGGAGATTGTCAAGTGGATGGAACAAATGGCCGGCACCTCTCCGAAACCTTGACCGAGGCTCTCGTCGTTTCGTATACACATGAGCCCTGTAGTGCTAAATGGACGCTTTCAAAACGTATCCTTCCAAATCCATTGCTTGGTATTTTAACAACGCTTTGGCTCCGAAAATATTTTCGCATCCCTCCATTTACAGGTGAAGCAAGCACTCCCACTCTACATATGATGTACATGGGTCCCCTGGTCGCTATGTACTCTCACGTGCCTTGGACAAAGCAAACCAGCCTTGTTCACCAGGAGAATATGTGGATCTTGATGTGACCCTCCAGTCGCCCACAAACTCTCTACCGCTGAGCACGTGGCCCTCAAATAGCCAAGTTCCGAGGTAATCTGAAGTTGTAAAAATCTGAAGAGACAGACATCTCGATTGGGTTTACTTCAAGGGGCATTTGATCAACTCACTGGTTGACGGACGAATGAGACAAGTCCATCTTCACGCCGCACGCGACCATGAACTTTGTATTCATTTGGTCCACTTCTGTTAATTGGAGCACTCTGGTTGGCAGGTGAGAACGGTAAATTAGGAAGGATACCTTCACTTACCATTCCCACGACGATGGTATCGACAATCTGTCTACCGTCTTCCCCCAAGATCATAAAACATAAATATCAAGCTGAAAAATATAACATGAGTGGCACTTTTGACGAACCTGTTGATGCAGCATGTGGATGGTAGCAGAGCCATCTATCTTTAGTGGAGTCATAAATCATAAGGCCCCACTATGAAATGCTCTCGCGGTTAAGCCCCATCAGCCCATTATGGACCCAATTAGCTCACCAACGACTCATACCATTCCATCCTCTCAGGGAACCACGCTCTCGCTTGCGATTCCCCTCCCTTATCTTCCTCTGCCCAATGGACTGTATCCTCGACATCGAACGAGTGATACTCGCGGATGTGATATTGCATAGCCATCTGGCACATCCAGATATCAGGTTCTTGACTCACATCTTCCAACTCCCGTTTGATAATAAAAGGAGTCTTTAAGCACCGAATTTACCCTAAATTTTCTCCAGAAAATGAAACCTGAACTCACGAAGAAGGCGCCTTCCCATAAACCTTGGAAACTGCCGCTTGTGTAGCCGTGGCTAATAACTTGTTGCCTGCGTAGGCCATGCTTTCCATTCGCCATTCGCGAGGGGTCCAAAAAGACTGAGCGCTTCCAGTCATCGCTGAACTCATGGGTAGTTATCGATCTTTCATTGTCAATTCCGTACTGAGAATTGCGTGCATGTATGGCGATAGCCTTGTACCGCACTGCACTGCATAATTGGGCCACGACATGCAAAGAAGGTGGTCTGATCACTAGATAATGTCTGGCATAATTCACAGATATCATCGGTCGAGAGGTATATTGATTGTCTGCTATCTTGACTTTCAAAGCAGAAGACTACAGCGTTACAGCAAAAGGTAAGTGTAGTTATAACTTATACACGATCCTAAACATACTATTGTAGAGGACAGGGTGAAACGCTCCAGCGCAGTCAGTACGGACTCCTGATATTTCAGCGATTCGCGTGGCAAGATTTCTAGCCGGATGGGTGAAACATCAATACGACGGTCAATGGTTATCAAGAAGCTAGTCATACCTGCAGAATGTGTCACCGTAATGAACGACAATAGCGCAAAGCAATGTTCTTGCGTAGCCGTCCACGACACTGGGTCTAGTTCTAAAAGGTAACTGACCATGTCTTCAATAACACTGGTAATGTCTGAGTATAGTTGTTTCGCCGTCCCTTTGGATAGAAGTAACAAAAACGCTTTGCTCAAGTCCAGTAGGAGGAGCTGGAAACTCTGGGAGTTAGAATCGTGGCCGAGGAACTCCTTGCGACCTTTGAAGCATTGCAGGAGGTCCATCCATTGCCGATCATCTACAACCAGCTCATTAGGTGTGATGGTGTGGTTTATGAATTTTCTTCGCAATTGGCGGATGTAAAACATGGACCCTGAAGGATGAGCTTGAACCGTCGAAGACTTGTTTAGCTCGAAGGAAGAAGTAGTGATTGGGAGGCTATGGAGTTGATCCTTGATGAAGGAGGGGGAGCTTTGGAGGGCACGTCAACGAAGGGTATTTGTAGAGAATCCAAAATTCCGGCGGCCGGGGCAATAACATTCCCTCCGTGGCTAGCATGAAAGGAGAATATATTAAACGCTCAGAATCACCGCCGTTAAATGATATTAACGTGTCATAATCTGAGAAACGTGGCATAGGATTGCCTTACGTCCCCAAAATGGACCGGCGCCACCCTAGCACTGTCCAGCGTTCCGTTTCTGTTGACACGTAATTTTAGAAGAGTCTCCTCGAGTATTTCAACGGCCGCTGTGAGATGGACATGCCGTTTCCATTTATGTAACTACACCTCTTCTCTCGCTACGATGGATGTCAATTTTCCCTGGGACTGAAGAACCGGATGAAGACGAGTGATGAATTTTGCATGCATATTAGACGTCGATGGAATTCATTAGGAGAAAAATAATGTTAGATTGCATCTGTTGCTGATGGTTAACCAAACCCATCAGACGTCGTTAGCGATAGACACCTCTCTGAAAAAATTTCAAACGTAATTTTATAACCTCGCTTTGGCGTGTGGCTGAGTTACACCGAGATTTCTGGTCAAGCGTTGAAGTGACATGGAAGTTGTGGATATTCATCAATATCTCAGCAATTCTATTTTTCAAACTCACCGTCATGTGCTATTATTCTCAAAAAGGTGTCCATGTTACGTTAGCAGGAAACTATAGATCGATGGTGGGTGTTCTTTTCTACAGTTCCATAGTAGAGCCTTGAATCAATTTAAAATTGTATAACCGAACCGTTAAGGCCTTCAGAACTGAAATAAAACTGAGATAAGTTAGAAGCGGTCCCAAGTTGTGCATGGCTCCTGGAAACTGGCTGCTGCCCAGATTGTATCTCAAATTCTAATATGTATCCGCCGCCACATGGATAGATCAGGTTTCGCTCAACAACCGCGCGGCCAGATTGGACTCCGGTGTAAAAACCAAATTAAACCGCCCTCGAAAAGCGCGTGACCATATCTGAAGTGTATGACGTGCCCACGAAGAACTGAATTCCTTGCACGCGAGTCCGAGGCGAAAGTTAAGCGAAATCTAAGCTTCTTATTTCAAAGACAGCCTCTCCATTTGTCTTGGCAATTACTATAATGGAGTTGGTACATACGTAGATCCTACCACCAGGCCATTTCGCTAAAACAAAATGAAGAAAATTAGATGGACTTTTCAGGGGGGGGCTTCCATTTGGCTGCTTCCATGGGCAGGCATGACCCATCGCTTCTGCGCTGATATATCAAAGATATCATGTCCAGATTCTCCTGGACGGCAAGTGATGACTTTACCCAATGAGACTCAGACTTACCTGACTGAGACAGAACGTTAGCTTTGAGGCGGATTGACAACGATGGAAGGTCAGAAAGGATAAGTTATGTCGTCCGTGGAGGTCATTTATCAACCTCCATGAACCGCCCACCTTTTCTGGGTGACGGAAGCTAGGGTTCGTCTTTGTTGGCGGTAAGTGCCGAATTTAACTTCCGCCCAACACCATGACGGTGACAGCAACCCCAGTCATAATTTTACCATATCATATTAAAGGCATGTGAGCCAACCACAAAATGTCCCTTAAAAAATGCATAATTTTGCCCTTGCTTCACTCAAGTGCAGAAGTTTTGCAAAGTCTACCGTCTGCTTCCTTGTCACGAAGCACATCTAGGCTTAGAAGAGGGAAATCATATAGAATTCTCTCCATATCCAACCGAAATTTCCCACTGAGGCTATAATGACAGCCACTCCGCACCCCATGACGTTCGCTTCTAACAAGGCTCCACTCACCGCGGTGCGGCTAGCACCAAATTGTTTACAGCTTCTAGCTCTGTAAGTGGATACAAGAAGAACCGGCGTACATACGTCAAATTTATCTACGACTTTACTAATAATTACTCAATCGGATTGTTCAGCATGGGTATCGCATTCGCGAATAGTTTTGTCTGATTTCCGATGTTGTGAACTCGATGTCAGTGCGTATGACCATCAATATTACCCACGATGTGGAGCTCTATTTGGTGGCTAAAATGCTGCGTCCCAAGTATTTTGCTTCTTGGACCATGCGTCTTGTACGAGGCTCCGCAGCTCCCTCGATACGCACACAGACAACTCCAATGACGTGAGTACTTTTTCATTTTTCCTTCGGCTGTTATATTCTATTTTCTCTTCCTCTTGACCTACATAAGGTGGAGCGTTGAGCCTAGCTATCATCTCCTCAGTGGGTTATTCACACTTAGGGGGTCAGAAGATATGATATTTTTTGACAGTAAAGTGGGTGTGTGTTTTCTATTTAGACTGTCTTGGCTGTCAGAGTCTGTCAAATACGAAAATATACGACGGAGGGAGCGATGTACTCATTCCTCTTCAGTGATCCACACTTTAAGCTATAAAGTAAACCCTAATGACGTCAGTCTCTGCTATAGTTCGGTATCTCGGACTTCGTCCATAAGATGCCACGTCTCTCTTTGAGCTTCGTTATTACATACCAACTAATTTTCGACATTACATTCAAATTCCAACTTCAACTTGATTTTAGATCATTAGATATAGGATCTTTCCTCTTTGTCCATAATTTGATGCTTTTCCTTGTTGACCGAGATTAATGCGGACCAGCACCGAATGTGGAGCTCTCTCAGGTGACGACATCGTGGCTTGACGGACCGCAATATACCAAGTGACGCAAAAATGCGGTCATGGACGTGATAACCTTCGCATTGTTCATTAATTGTTGCGTTGCGTTGAATTCCTCGCTTCTTGATCCGGAGGTGCGATTTTCTTCAACATACCTAACAAATCCAGAAAATGCTCTCACTAGAATAACAAGAATACTCATCCATCATATAACAGCGGTAACGTATAGTAGGAGTCAATGGCTTGCAGGAGGCTACTACTGGGGACTGTATGAGGAAAGTTGTCTGTCTCAGAGGATCTGCTGTGTTCTTTCAGGCAGCCCATCAATTACATACGCGAGAAGTCATGATAAAACTCACCATATCGTTCACCAGACCTCAGATTGCGTTCTGTGTGACAGATAGAAAATCCTATGCGGCTTCGTCCGAGCCTCGGATATCACAGCAGGCATAGAAAGATTTTTGGCTCGGAAAATACATGATAAAATTCTGTAAAATGATTACTTTTGTACGGGGTTATCTTGATTAACCATATTGTAGATGTTTCCTTAAAAACGTCTTAGGTTGCCTATCTTGAAATAGAATCCTATATGCAAAAGTAACCACTTTACGGGATCGCCGAAATTCTAGATCTGTTTCTCTTTGATTCACGAGGCGAAAACCTAATGATAAGATAATGGTTCAGGTAGTATTGTTCTGCCACAGAATTTCCCTTACTCTTTAACTTTTGTCGTCCGTGTAGGAATTTATTATAATATATAATATTATGATTTTGATCTCCCTTAGTTGAAAAGAAAGTAATGGACTGGGAATTGAACACAGGAATCTGTTGTCCAGTTTGGTGTTGTTAATCGCTGTGCTACCAATCCCCTTTGGGTGGCTGGACTATCTGTCCATGTTACCTTTTTCCAAAGTCTGATTTTTTTTGGACTTTTCCAGCGGTTTTACCTCTCTGGAGCCATTAGCAACTACTCGAGCATCTCTGCAAGGACTGCTTTGTTTTCATCTTCATCTTCATCTTCTTGTTCTTTGTTGGAGATGAGAACAACGATATTAAAATTTCCAGTGATTTTGTCAAGCGGAACGTTCAGTTCGGGTAGCATACCCACCCCCTTTTTGGAGATATTCAAGCTGTTCAGGCGATCCACTTCATCTCCCCACGCATAGCTGTGTCTCGCAATGGCCGCCCGATACGTTTTACTATGATTCTATCCCCATGTTTCCACCCCATGCTCGGTTCTCTTCTAGATATAAAAGTCACAATACGACCAATTTTTACAAGTGGTTAGGGACAGGCGCCCACACAATTTTACATTATTTCCCGATGACGACCCCCCTTCTTTACTTTAGCAATAATTTCTTGGATGCTTGGTCGGTCGCGACCATCCTACGGGCATATGTTTACTCACAAGCTCAGACTACCCTTAGATATAATGCATATTTTATCCTACATGAGGCTACTCAATGGATATAAGTGAAGAAGAAAAACTCCACATTTCATACTCCAAGCTCAGAGTCCACCTGCCATTCACTCGTTTCTGAGGTCTCGTATGGCATTCTGAGTTATTCCCGCTCTGTCGTAGAGTGAACCAACTTACCATCACATCCAGAAGTGAATTTTTGGACAGTGGTATTCCCTGCATTCTCTCTATTCCTGTAAGAGGGGAAATTGTTCAGATTATTATTCTCAGGTTTAGTAATTAGGAACGATTTATATCAAACAGCGACCTACAAGGCGTACTAAAAACGAGATGAGAGCACAAAGCCCAAGAGCACACAGACGAATAAAGAAGAAAACATGTACATGTGGCCGGAAAGAGGGAGTGCGGAAGCGTCACGAAGATGAATGTAAGAGTGCACGATCTTAAGAGTCTTAGTTTCCTGGGAAAGCAGAAACAACTCAACAACTTAGCTAAGACAGTGATTCATGCTGGATACTGTTAAAGTAAGACTTTGAGGCGTATCTGGACTTTTGACACCTCCACTAAAAGTGAGAGACTATTTTGACCACCTCTGCAAGTTCACCCTCCCTCGAAAAAAAAGCCGTAAGAAAGATACTAGCATTTATAGAGTGCTTCAATCTTTCATTACACGTTATTCAAACCGCGACACACACAGGGTTTAACAATGGGTGCCGGAATCACGAAAGAAAAATGATGGCGTAAACTATATGGGCATATGTCAGTGGAACCAGTCGGTCACCTTATGTAAGAGTCAGTCCCTTCTCTATTTCCACACCTCAATACTTGCCGCTGGTGTCTATTATCAGTCCATCAAGGTCTGATGTTATTCCCAAGATCGTATCTTGAATTATCAAGGTCTTAAGGTGCGGAATAGTAGCAGATCAGAAGATCGTCATACAATCAAAGACTCTTGATCGCTCTTTCGGTTAAACTATCTCAGCATCCTTAGAGCGGTGTTAGTGGAATTGTGACAATTGAAGTGACCTCTCTGCTTTAGACCGCTCAACGCATAATGGGAATCGTACCATCGCTCACCTGGTTTTCCTTGGTTAAATTGCTTAAATTCATTCTACGTTGGGTCTTCTAGGGTACAATTTGTTCCCATGCGTTTTGATGGTAACTATGTATTTGGAAAATTTAACTTGTATCTATCTCAGAACCGACCATCATATCAGTTTGACTGAACAACGAGATGAGATGGGGTGTTCCTAATTATAGGTTCCCATCTACAACTGCCTACCACATCAGTGACGTCACGAAACGTACACATACTATAAGAATGCTTCGCGGAGACTCCGAGTTCCTATTATCTCCTTCCATCCTTCACGCAGCTGGTTCTGTGCCATGTCTTGTTCATATATTGACCTTCCGCTGCGGTTCGTGTAAACAATGGTTTAAACAACGATCCTTCTTTTCTCAACCCCATCTCTCAGCGAAATGATTAATATCACAACAGGAGGTATAAAAAAATCCATTTTCAATCAATCCATTTTTTTCAATCCTCCGAAGTCAATACTCATTCAAATTTTTCGATGGATTATAGCTATCTTCATCTATGACTACCTGATATATTTTCCTCGCGAAGTGAAGCTAATATGGATTCAGAAGATGCGATACGCGAGCCTGCTCTACTTTTTCATTCGATACCTTCCTTTCTTTGGCATCATTTCGTTTTTCGCGAGTACACGTGGAGGACCAACACCGGTGTGTTGCTAGTATTGCTTTAACCTCGGGAAAATACTAAAGTAGATCACATATAGCTTACGATCTGCTCTGAAGTGAATGTTGTGGGGAGGACATGGGATATTACCACACAAGCATCAATTGATTGTAAACTTTCTGTCTGCTCTGCAGTACTAAACTCTGACAGTAAAGATAAAAAGTCGTTCTGCTCGCCCTCATATACGCCACGTACCAGAAAAAACGCTACCTCCTTGTGTTTCTCCTAAGTTTGGCGCTGATCAGCATTTTTATTAGTCTTGTGAGTTTGGCAGATTGCTTCGATGTCCCCGACAGCGGCTAATGTGATATGGGAAACTGATAGTTAGAACTTGGATTGATTTGTGCCTCAGTGAGTCTTTCTAGCTTGCCATTCCTACCCTCTAACAAAAGCTCCAAGGAAAGCAAGTGAGGTATCAACCCTGAGTTAACTTACCTAAACTGAAGCCCGGTTTCTAGCACTTCTTCCGCTATTCTTGCATTCATGCATCAATTTGGCCCAGTACACCATCTTTGTTGTCTTATTGTTGTACAAAGCGTTTGTTGTTATACGAGAGCAGCCCTATGGTTTACTCAAATTTCTTCGGAGTACTCAACTGAAAATAACGAGATTAGTTTTTGTAGAGTGTAAGTGCTTCCTCATCCGCTTCTTCTGTAAATATGAGCTTAATCTGATCGAACTACAGGTCTGTACTTGTCGTACGCTCTTTCGTTTTAGTCATAATCTCACAAAGAAAATCTAATTTATATCAGAGCCCTATCAATCATTCTACTTATAGACCCAATCATCGACCTCGTGAGCAGTTTATCGTTGTCCTAAATGATATATTTCACTTATCTTGAGCTGGTGATCTAGGTTTTTATGACGCTGGTAGGATCAGGAACCCATAATTATGAAACAATTGACATGACCTTACCAGACCCCCCCAATGAATATGTTTTTGCCGTGAGTCTATGCCATGATTGTCATCAAGCCATTCTACTACTTACCATTTCACAGAATACCAGCAATAGGAGTTTGTCACTTCCTACTCAATCTCCGTGACCTAGAAGACCCTCCTGATCAAGAGAGCTTAAAATCTCTTGGTTTTGCTGACTTCCGCACCGACAGCCACCGCCGACGATCACGAATCCAGAGTCAGGGTGACTCATACCGAAGTGGAACTCGATACACGTCTTCCATTCTTGATTCTATCCAAACTAGGTTAAGAAACTCCAATGATCCAGGAAGCTCTTTCGGGATTACTATTGCATCGACCGAATGGGGAAAGAAGGAACAGGTACATGATATCGATATATTGAGCAAGGAGTCATTATAAGCTATGTATCTTCCACTCGTAGTAGCCATAATTCAATTGAGCTTTGGAGCCGCGAGGAGTTGTTGAATTATACTACTGCGGACAATACACCTTTGAAACGTACCCCACCTTCTTCTCTGAAAATCTTCTCATACAGAGGTGCTTTGGAAGCCAAACCGAACAGGATGTCTCAAATATTGTTACCCGGTTCGTGCTATATTTTCTTTTATTGTTTTTT
>QFEC01025488.1:0-14809 GCA_003316585.1 Gomphus bonarii | reverse complement strand
AGGAGGATTGGCGCAATGAAAGAACGTTGAAGCTGATGCCACATCCGAACCTCAGCTCATTGGACCAAGCTGAACCACCCAAACCGAGAGCATGTGTGCATGCACTTAACAGAAATGAAGCTTGTCAGTGTATTGACCAGCTCAAGACTGAGCTTTAACTAATTACCTAATAACTGTACATGTAGCCTGGCAGAGTAACAGAGCCCAAATAACAAGTAATAGAAAAGGGAACAGGAAAATCATGACAGTTTAGCACACCTGCATCCTAAGGTAGATACTCTTCCACATTTGGATGGCCCTGTTCCATATTAATCCCACATTCTGAATGTATTTAAACCTCCATGTACTTGTAGCTAGTCCTCTAGTTTGAATATTGATTTAGTCTCCTCCTAGTTACCTCTGTGAACTCACCCCACAACTCTGCTCCATAATGTTATGATTAAGAAGTCAAGTGACTACTGCAAATAATGTTAGGGTTATTTGGCAAAGAATTGATGGTCCAGGTGGATCCCAAGCTACTTCTTGGAGATACTATTCTCTGTATATGTAAATGTTGTATTGTTCTAGCAATAAAATGTTCCAGAGGCTTTCTGGTCAATCCGGCGCTTTAGCGCCAGTACCGAGAGCTTGGTACTGATTTCTGGGAACACTGTAAATCCAATAACAATTGGATTTGCAGACTGTAGCACTCCAAAAATTGTGAGCATCTAGTCTGATATATCTGGAACCTATCTGGAGTGATCCAGAACTCAAATGACGAGTGTGAAATGGTAGAGTAATGAAATAGTAGTTAAACTGATTGAGCGCCGGTTCAAACAAGGAGAGAATAATTGATAGTCAATTATCCAGTAAAGTACTAACTATAAACAGCTGTGGTACTTCTAGATCTTGTATCCCCTGAGCTACTAGTGAAGAGAAAAAGGAAATAAACCATATCTGGTGAGAAGTGGCGGATTTCCGTGCTGTACGAAGTTAGGCAGTTGTATATGCTATACCCGGGCTATTGGAAATAGAAAAAGATGGTTTTAACTTGTTCTAGTCCTTCCTTTTATGATCCTCTTATGTCTCATATGCTATCCAATACCAGTAGCACGCTGTACGACCAGCAGATCCATTGACATTCCTTGGTGATGACATATATGCATCTGTTTTGGCTTTCCCTTTGTCCTGAACTTCTCCAGACCTCTTCTGTTCCATTCTAATACTATTTCCAATAAATTCCCACTGTGTCTGCTGTTCCTAGTGTCCCTTCGTCATCTCCTATCTCCATCCCATGCTTCCCGCTCCTTTAGCCACCGAGGCACTAAAGTGCCATGAACTGAGCCCCATACCAGTCATACAAGTAAAATATTCATAGAATGATGGAAAATGTAGCTACTGATGAGATTTTTTGTGTGGTGGCTTTGTATTTTGGTTATCCTTAGTTTCTCATGCATATAGCTACTGTTTTTGTACTAATTCCTAGTTGTATCTATTTTTTAGTTGTTTTACTTGTGTATCCATCTAAAATGGCATCTTTTATTCTTTTATCTATAACAAATAAGACCACTGCAATAATCAAAATGCAGGGAAAAATGTAGACTTGAGAATTATCAGAAAAACACTTACAAACTCAAAGTGTGGGCTAAAAAGTTGGTTTATTTCATGGTAAAGTCTGTCTTTATATACTGTGAAACTATAGGAGTGAGGGGGTGAATTCATCATATGAAATGTGGTTAACATGAGGGGCAGGGGCTACATGTGATAAAATAATGAGGGGAAATGATGTGGGAAATGTGTCATAGTGGAAAGTGGTAGAATATCATGGAAACATACATATAAATCGTCATGTAGAATGTCATTGTGTTTGGGGATGTATGGAATATGTTCTGGCCTGTCTGAGATGCCCCCGGCAGTTTTCTTGTAAGAAGGTTTGACTCCGTTCACGTGTTTCGAACAATCACATGATGCATGTGAAGAATGTTTGAACAATGTGTGCTTTGATTCATTGGATTGGTTGATTAAGCCATCCGTTGATTCATCGCAGTAGATAATATATTTGCTTTGGTGACAGTTAGAACTCAGGTATGCATTGTTATAAATTGGCAATTATTTGAATTATCTGCATATATTCCAACACTAAAAGCCTTATATCTCCACCAATTAAAATCCTTGCATCATGAGACTTTGCAGCGATGTTACAGACTATACAAAGAAGCTACATGAATATTTCTGGGAATTTAGGATGATGTTTTGGAAGATACCACCCGCATGGCCCCATACCTTAACACCAAGAGCCGCGCCGCCGTCTGGAATTGGCAGAAGAACAAGCCACTTGGCAGAAGTACTTTTTTATATAGAATCTATTTCCATATTTCCTTATGACTATAATTTTCCCCCCTATGAATTTTTCCATACCAAACATCCCGCGCACTCGCGCATATATCTCACATACGGCCGCATTAGGCCACCTTCCATATTTGTTCTGTCTCATTTTCTGCTTACAAACCATTTCTCATTTTCCCTTAAATACCCAGATGTATTTACAGTTAGACAGTCATTCAAGTGAATAAAGTCAGTAAAAACAGTCTAGAATTGTCCCCACACTACTCAAATTCGAGTTACACTCGAATTTCTTACTCGCGCGTAAACCGAAGGTTAAGCGCCGAACCTTCGCACTTTCCTAATCAGGACTACTTCATCGCACACTCGTTTTACAGAAGATTTGAGAGGACAGCTATGTTCACATTTAATTCTACTTTATTTCCATATAATGTCTATACTATTTTGACTTGTGGAAGAGCCACAAATTGCTGACCCGGGGATTTGGCGCCCAGACCAGTTTCCCGGGACGGCGCCTAAGCGGAGGCAAACCCTGTAGTTCATTTATTCAGAGTAGATTCAAGATATCTCCACATTTTCCCAATCAATAAATACATTTTAAATTCCTATAAATTCTGTTTCCTTCACACCTTATTTGTCCTGCTATTTTGGGGATTTTAGCATTCATATTATTCCCAAAAAGAATACATTTGTGGAGAACCTAACTAGTAACATTGTCAACCCCCTTTCAACATGTGTGAATACGTGTGACTCAGATACATGTAGTTTCACACCTTGGGTTGCTCAACTCAACTTGGACTTGGATTCTCAGACTTTGAGGTAGCTCATGTGTGTGTAAATTACTCATCTTGTCTCGTGTGTGTGTGCATGACTTGTAGTAGTTTCTTGTTGTCTCATAACAGTTTCTCATGCATTGTGGATGTTAATTGGTTTGTGAGTGAGATGGTGTGAGTTGTTAGAGAATAAGCAAAATCCCAAATTTCATGAAAAATAATGACTCTGATGAATTCTGTGACAAGGTTAACGAGCTATTACTATCAAAACCATTTGCTGCACATCAGGTAATATTACTCTGAAGTTGCATGGTGAATCCGATCTATTTTAGGTGCATACAAGCACATATATGCACATTTACATGTATTTTCAACCGATGTCGACAACGATGAGCCTATACAGCTGGCTGTTTCCATACAATATTCAGGCCTGATTGAAGTTATTTTCAAGATTTATTTTACATATTTCCTTGTCCCCCATCAATGTCCATTACCTTTACAATGCGTTTGCCCCCAAGATGAAGCACCTGTGCGGAAGTATTTTGGAGCCAGAGACCCAGGATCCCCTCCACAATGATAATATTGATATAAGTGAAATGTTATTATATCTGATACTGGTTGTCAGATTGGATAACACTTTACTTTATTTATATTATCAAAAACCTGCCTTACTTACTGTCAAAAGCCTTTTACAGGTATTTGACGCTTTAGCGCCCTGAGCACTTAACAGCACTAAAAGTGAACATTATACAAAAACAATAATATCATTTTCTATCCATAATCCAGTTTCTATTATGCAAAAATTACAGAAGACTCATCTCCCTTACCATCTCAATAATTTCCCTCATGTCCAAAGACTTAAACCATTCTAGTCAGAAATTCTACTCACCTTTAGTTGAACCAAAGTGCCCGTCGCGCTCACGTACATCATAGGACCGGCATGAGCCTGGCCAGCCACCGCCCTTATAAAAACATGTTCACTTTTCAGGCTTTAGGTTTATTAGTATGTACTTTATCATCTTTCATTGTTTTCTTCCTCCCCCAATGTCTATGTAATAAGTATTTCCCATATGATGTCATGTATGCATCATCCGCTCATGTAAACATGTCTCACCATTTTCCTCCTCTCCTATTCATGTAATATTTAGTTCTAAATTTGTAAAAATAATAAGCAGTCTTTTCCATCACTCCACAATCATCAGAAATACAAGAAAATGAATTTTACTCATATTCAAGCAAAAATAACATAAAAAACTTTATTTCTCTAGTATCTCTCCGACCCTTAATCTTGTCATGAGTGAGATGGTGTGAGTGAGATGGTGTGATATTGCTCAATATGTAATTTCCAACACATATGTAACACCTCCATAAATACAAGGACAAGATGATATAAGAGGGTGCAACACATAAGTTGAAGTCAAGTCCTTTCAACTCCATACCCCAGTTCAACTTCAATAGCTTGACCACTCTAGGAAACCTCTGGACAAGATGTCTTCAACTCCAGACTTAATAGCCCTCCACAACCAGATTGAATCACATGCTGGTTTATTTGTGTGACATGACTCAAGTGTAAGGGGACCACATGTTTCATGACCTGAACTGATGCCAAACTGATTCACCCACACCAACAGTTACCAAGCCAAACCATGTATACAGGCAATAAGAAAAGTAACAGTTGCTCAGTCCAAATGTGAGACATCCCAAACTGAGAAACCAAGATATTGGCCCAAGTACCAGAATGCCAGATATGGGTTGTGGGGTCACCATACCTTAAGACCCAATTAAGGGGTAAGGTATGCTGAAGAAGCAGGAAGCAGATAACAAGTATATAGGTTGCATAGTTCACTAGGAAGGGATCCTAAGTTTTCCTCTTAGGATTTCCCCCTTGCTAGCCTCAGCTGTATGACCTCAGTAACCTCAGCAAGTGCTACAGGGGTTGCCCTTACATCAAGTCTATGTCACATATTCTGTGTTTTGTGTCTGAGTGCATCATATATTGATTTTCTCATGATTTTCCTCATTCTCCAAAAAATATTAACAAAGGGCACATCATGCTGTTAAGTGCATTCACACACACCCTTGGTTTGGGTGTTTGTTTTGGTCCAATGAGCCAAGGCAGACATGGGATTGGCTTCAACATACTTGCATTGCACCTATCTCACTGTCTGTGCCACTGGATTTCAGACCAAAGTTCAGTAGGTTCCCAAGAATGTCAGTACTGAATGATTGGACAACTGACTTAAGGACTGATAGCATATGTCTAACTTAGTTGATAATCTGAACAGAGAATATGTACATGAAACTAATTACTTATATAGAAACTGGGTTGCCATAAGGTATGCAACATTGTTGCATAAGGCATGGAAACCAGAATGTAAGATATGGATGCAAGAATAGGTAACACATGGAAAGTGGGCATACATGCCCATACATGTACCAAGGGTAACTGAAGTGAAGAAAATGAATAAAAGAGAATAAAATGAAGTGGAATGTACCAAACCAAACTGAACATACTTATATGACTTGTAAGTCAGTAGCTTGTTATACAGTATGTGGGGACTTCAGCCGGTATGACCGAGTGAACTGAGGCTTGGTAGATCATACTTTGACACAATATTGGAGTCCAGAACCTTGGTAACTTCAAATTATGGTTCACCATCGATGATAACAGGAGGTGGGGGCAGTTGAGTACAGTTGGGAAACAGTAAGATCAAAGTAATTACATATGAAACATCAATAGAAGTTTGTGAATCCAAGGAAGGACTGGACATCTTTGACTTTTTGTGGTTCAGGCCATTCCTGAATGACTTTGACTTCATTGTCAGCCATGGTGAGGCCATTAGGTGAGAGGATGTATTTAACAGTGTCAACATGCAAGAAACCCTTGTCTGCATGTGTATACAGTTGGTTTTTCTGGAGTCACTGGAGTATGTCTCAAATATGTCCTCTGTATTGGTCTATGTCATCAGAGTACATGAGGATGTTGTCCAAGTAGATCAGAACTGAGATGTCAAGGAGATCAGAGAAAACATCATTCATTAAGTGTTGAACCGCTGCAGGAGAGTTGGTGAGTCTGAAGGGTATCATGCACCACTCAAATGATCCATATCTGATTCTGAAGGCAGTTTTCCATTCATTACGTTCATGGATTCAAATGAGATGATAGGTGTGTCAGAGATCAATTTTGGTGAATATCCAAACCTTGCAAGGACTGTCAAGGATGTCTGTTAGATCCCAGATCACCTCTGACAAATCTCCATCTTAGTGCCCTTAGTCATCCACCTCTGCACCCCCTCTGGGTAGAACTTAACCCTCTGTCACACTCTGCCCCTTGGACACTCTCTGTGCTCTCCATATGACCTCTGTACACTCCATACTCCATCTCTGTCATCCTCACCACATCATCAATCTGATACATGGACCTCCATGTCATTCTTCCTATTATCTTCTACATCATTTTCTAGTATGTTCCATAGTTCCACATGACACCATCTCTCATTTAGCACCCCTGCATCCTAATGTAGTTACACTTCTGCATTCAGATGACCCTGTTCCATATTAATCCCACACTCTAAATGTATTTAAACCTCCCTGTATTTGTAGCTAGTTCTCTAGTTTGAATATTGATTTAGTCTCCTACTCGTTACCTCCATGAACTCACTCCACACCTTCACTCTGACAACTCCACAAATACAAAGACAAGATGATGTAAGAGGGCACAACACATAAGTTGAAGCCAAGTCCTTTTGACTCCATACCTCAGTTCAACTTCAATAGCTCAACCACTCCAGAAAACCTCTGGACAAGACATCTTCAACTCTGGACTTAACAGTATATTCAAACTCTCACTCTTTGTTGTCTATGAAACATAGCACTTGAATCAACTTACATGCTGGTACCCTTGAAACTATTTCAGAAGCATCAGTATGCTGTGTACCTAACATCCCAGTTATGCTCCTGAGTACTCACTCACCCCTAACCCCACTTAACCCTGAAAACCCCACACAAGCACCCAATCTGGACATGCCCAACCCCCTAACACACCCTCTGATCACAATCCCCCTCAGTCTCCATCCAACCCTTTCCTGGCTCCAAATCCTCCAATAGCATTGTCATCAAACTCAAATGACATCCCCAACCTCACTAAGGCCATCACCATGTTAGCTCACAACTTGTCATGCCAAAGAAGTCATCACCCCAGACCAAGGTCTGAGAACTGGACACCTTTGATGGCTCCAATAGTTATAAATTCCAGCCATTTTTGGTTCAATGTAATCTAAATTTGTGTGACTGTCCTGATGCCTTTTCATCCAACAGTGCAAAAGTCACTTATGTGCTGTCCTATCTGAAAGGAACCACATTAGACTGGTTCAAACCCACACTTTCCTCCAACATCAACCCCTCTTGGATAGACAATTACTCAGAATTTGTGTCTGAGTTGAAGGACAACTTTGGATCCCACAATCCTGTTGGTGAAGCAGAAGCCAACCTTGAAACCCTCCACATGTGTGACAACCAACAAGTCACCAATTACCTGGTCAAGTTCAACCACCTTGCCACATCCGTCCATTGGGGAGACACCACACTTGGCTGCCAGTTCTACAATAGACTTCCAGCAAGAACCAAGGATGAAGTAGCTCACATTGGTAAACCCAGCACATTGCATGAACTTCAATCCCTTGCCCAATCTATTGATGCCTGCTACTGGGAACAACACTCCAAAGTAGTTCAAGAGAACAACTTGAACAAAACCTCAGACCACCATCAAGACAAGGGCAAAACCCCCACTACACCATCAATGAATTCCAACAACAACAGGAAGATGTCAAACAATAACAATAATGGCAACAAGTCCAACAAGTCCACCTCCAACAATAACACCTCAAATACCCCCAAGAATACCTCAGACCTAGCATCAAAACTAGGCAAGATAGTAAACTGACTCAACAGGAGCAACAACACTGCTTTGAGCAGAACCTCTGTCTCTTCTGTAGTAGAACAGGTCACATAGCAAAGGAATGTCCTAAATTGACTTCCTCCACTGCAAAAGGACAGACCACTTCCATGACTGACAGCAAATTGTCTGACAAAAAGAATTCCAATGCCAAGGCCACCTTGGAATCAAAAAACACCTAAGCAGCCCTCCAACTCCAGCACCAGCTGAGGGTTGCATTGATCCCCATGGTGCAATAACAGAATTATGTTTCAATCCATCCACTCTTTCCAGTCCAAACTCCTTAACTATATAGCACCTCTGAATTAATTCCTAATAAACCCATCAGTAAGCTTATTGACTCAGGATCAACTCACTGTTTCCTAGATTCTGTTTTTGTGTCTAATCATCAGCTCTGTACCTATGACATCAATCCTATTCCACTCCACTTGTTCTATGGATTGACCAATTCAGTCATCTGCAAGGCAATTGACCTCCCAGTTCACTTCCCTAAAGGGGAGGAACACTCCATTACATTTTTTGTAACTCTGCTGGACTCCAGCTGTTCTGCAGTTCTTGGACACAACTGGCTCACTCACTACAATCCATTGATTGACTGGGCTTTGAGCAGTATTACATTCAGTTCTCCATCTCCAGCTGAGTCTATAGTGTCACCTGAGTCAGCAACATCAGTTCCATGCTCATCTGACCCTCTGACTCTGACTCTGCTCATTGCTCCCAAAATTGCCTTGGTCAACACAGCAGCATTTGCCCACATTTCCAAAATGGATGGTACACAAACCTTCCAACTACTGATCTCAGCATCCAACAAGTTAGACTCAAATGATGCTCCAGTTGACATCACTGGCATCCCAGATGAATACCACAATTTCATGAATGTTTTCAGTAAGGCCAAAGCCAATACAGTGGCTCCACACAGGCTGTACAACCTCAATATTGAACTGTCAAAGTATGATTTACCAAGCCTTGGTTCACTCAGTCATATCAGCCAAAGTCCCCACATACCATATTACAAGTTACAGACTCACAAGTCTTATAAGTATGTTTGGTTCAGTTTGGTACATCCCACTTCATTCTATTCTCTTTTATTCATTCGCTTTTCTTTGGTTACCCTTGGTACATGTATGGGCATGTATCCCTGCTCTTCATGTTTTACCTATTCTTGCATCTATATCTTACATTCTGGTTTCCATGCCTTATGCAATGTTGTTGCATACCTTATGGCAACTCATTTTCTATATAAGTAATTAGTCTCATGTACATACTCTCTGTTCAGATTATCAACTAAGTTAGACATACACTATCAGTCCTTAAGTCAATAGTCCAATTGTTCAGTACTGAGCTTCTTGGAATCCTACTGAGCATCAGTCCAAAATCTAGTGGCACAGGCAGGTAGATAGCCACAACACAAGTACATTGAAGCCAATGTCACATCCACCTTGGCTCATTGGACTGAGCCAAACCAAGGGCATGTGTGCACGCACTTAACATGAACTCAAAGATGGAACATCTTCTCCCTTTGGTCCAATCTATTCCCTCTCTCAGAGTGAACTAAAAAAACTTTGAGAATTTCTAGATGAACATGTCTCCATAGGCTTCATCCACCCTTCCAGGTCCCCTGGAGGAGCTCCGGTCTAAGGACAGCTCTCTTTTACCCTGTGTCAATTTTTGAGGGCTCAACAAGATTATGAAGAAAGACCACTCTCTGCTCCCCAGAGTAATGGACCTCCTCAACAGTCCTCCCAAGGCTTGGATATTCACCAAAATTGATCTCTGATACACCTATCACCTCATTTGAATCCACAAAGGTGATGAATGGAAAACCACCTTCAGAACCAGATACAGATTGTTTGAGTGGTGTGTGATGCCCTTGGGACTCAGCAACTCCCCCACAGCATTTCAATGCTTCATGAATGATGTTTTCTCTGACCTCCTCCCAATCACAGAATTCACATATAACAACACTCCAAACACTACCAGCAGCATCTCACCCTTCTTTGCCAACTGTCAAAGTACGATCTACCGAGCCTCGGCTCACTCGGCCGCAGCAACCGAGGTCCGTTACTTACAAGTCTTAGGATCATGTTCGGCTCGGCTCAGTTATATTCTACTTTACTCCATTCTATCCTTTTCGCTTGCTTCGCTTCACTTCGGTACCCTTCGGTACATGTACGGGCATGTATGCCCACCTTCATTCTTTCTAGTACTTTCGTTCCACATATCTTCATTCTAGTTTCCATCTCTAATGCAACCCTGTTGCATATCTTAATCGTTTCTCTTTTCCTATATAAGTTACCTATTATCTGTATGTATTCTCCATTCAGATAATCGACTTAGTTAGACATACGTCCTCTAGTTCTTAAGTCCCTTCATCCACCGCTCGGTTCCGACAACCTCGGTCATTAGCTGAGCCTCATCTGAAATATAGTGGCTCGGCGGATAGATAGGTGCAATGCACGAACATTGAAGCCAATGCCACGTCAGCCTTCGACTCATTGGACCGAGCCAAACCACCCGAACCAAGGGCGTGTGGTGCACACACTTAACACCAACAAGGGTTATCACCCCAATATCATTTTACACCCTGAACAAGACCTTGCCTCCTCAAGAGCATGAGACTTTGCAGTGGACTTAGACAAACTCCATCAAGAACTCCATAAAACCATCTCCAACATGAATCAGGTTGGTTGCTCTCATGATAATAAAACAAAACTAGTCATATGCTGATATTCAAATTGCAGCTCAGTCAAGGGCACTGAGAAAAAAACCTCCTGGCTCCCTGCATCTGAACTTAGCAACACATCAGTTGTCTCAGATTTTCACAAGTCCTACCCTAACAAACCAGGGCCTTGGTGTTAAGTGCATGCACACATGCCCTTGGTTTGGGTTCTCAGCTTGGTCCAATGAGCCAAGGTGGATGTGGTGTCAGCTTCACCATACTTGTGTTGCACCTATCTACCTACCTGTGCCACTGGATTTTGGAAGAATGCTTGGTAGGTTTCTGAGAGGCTCAGTACCAAACAATTGGACTACTGACATAGGGACTGATAGTGTATGTCTAACCTAGTCGATAATCTGAATGGAGAATACATACATGAGACTAATTACTTATATAGACAATGAGTTGCCATAAGGTATGCAACAACATTGCATAAGGCATGGAAACCAGAATGTAAGATATGGATGCAAGAATAGGTAAAACATAAAGAGCGGGCATACATGTACCAAGGGTAACTGAAGTGAAGCAAATGATTAAAAGAGAATAGAACAAAGTGGAATGTACCAAACTGAACCAAAAGTACTTATGTGACTTGTAAGTTGGTAGCTTGTTATATGGTACATGGGGACTTTGGCCAGTACAACCAAGTGAACTGAGTCTTGGTAAATCATACTTTGACACTTGGCCACTCACTCAGCAAAGGACTTAAGAAATTCTTTATGTTAAAAAAAAATATACATTTTTACAGTTACACATCAGGATCAAAAAAATCCATCCCTGGGTCCCTCTCTGAACCCTCTGGCTCTCTAAACAACCTGTCCATGTCCACCCCTTTCCCCCTGTCTGCCTTCTCTGACTCTGGCTCCAGATCTTTCTCTGCCCCCCCTCCTGGACTCCCTCTGCAACTTCTCCTCTTCATGGTCATTCATCCACACCAACTCTGTGGCCATCTGAGTCACACCCACAGCCAATATCCACATCAACAGATCCATCTCCATCATCCAGGCATCTAGCCCAAGTCTCAATGCCACCTCCACTCTCTGCCTCTTGGGCTGTAGACCCTCTGGCTCCTCCAAGTCCATCTGTACCCTCCACTTTCCCCTTGAAGTTCCAGAGCCTCCTGCTCTGGGAGTCTCCTCCACATCCCTCACCACTTGTGAGCCCTCCACATCCACAACTACCTCTGGCCATGGAGTGCACTTGATTTTGCACTCCACACAGTGGTAGCATGATGTGCCCTTGCCCACTGAGGGCCACTCGCACTCCTCTCCATGCCTCCAGTAGCTCTTGCAGGTCATCCAGACCTCTGGTTCTACCACCTGGTAGGCATCAATATCATTCAAGATATATGACAAATGCATGGCCTTGAAAGGTCTGAGACCCACCTGCCTACCCACCTCCCATGCATTTTGCACCTGGTAATTCAACCAGGCATTCTGGGCATTACACACAATCAAGGCCTGCTGATTCTTGAACCTTTTTTCATTATCCTGGCTGATTTGCTCTTGCCAGTTTCTCCTCTCCACCTCTTTGGTGTCACAGAGCACACAAGCCTGGAGCTCCTCCGGTGACAACACCTCTGTGGCTACTTGTTCTCTGGCCACCTCACCCTCCTCCACTTTTTTGGCTGCCTTGTGGGCTGCCTTCTCATCCACCTCCTTTTTATCAAGGTGTGATTTTTCTTCTTGCTCCCTGTGCTCCTTCTTGAGGCACTCCCTCCACTCTGCCTCTTCCTTCTCCTTCCGCTCTGCCTCCTCCTTTTCCTTCTGCTCTGCCTCTGCCTTCCTCAGTTGCTCCACCTACACCTCCTTCTCTGCTTTCTTAGTCTCAAATTGCTGCCTCAGCACCCAGATCTGCTCCCTGATGGTTTCTAAGTTGCTCATTGTGGTGGACTGTGGTCTGGGTGATGAGTATACTTGAATAAACGCAGAAATGCTATGTCCTTATATACCTTCTCCAGCCCAGCACTAACCTCCTTTCCCACAGCAATTTCTGTCTTAATCACTGGAGGCCTTGAGGCTCAGCCTTAATTGGGAAGTACTGTTAGATCCCAGATCACCTCTGACAAATCTCCACCTTAGCACCCTTAGTCATCTGCCTCTGCACCCCCTCTGGGTCAAACTTAACCCTCCATCACACTCTGCCCCTTGGACACCCTCTGTGCTCTCCACATGACCTTCATATACTCCATACTCCATCCCTGTCACCCTCACCACATCATCAATCTGACACATGGACCTCCACATCACACACACAGACCTCCACATCACACACACAGACCTCCATGTCATTCCTTCTATTATCTTCTACATCATTTTCTAGTATGTTCCATAGTTCCACATGACCCCATCTCTCATTTAGCACCCCTATATCCTAATGTAGTTACACTTCCACATTCAGATGACCCTGTTCAATATTAATCTCATGCTCTGATGTATTTAAACCTCCATGTATTTGTAGCTAGTTCTCTAGTTTGAATATTGATTTAGTCTCCTCCTCATTACCTCCATGAACTCACTCTGCACCTCCACTCCAACAACTCTGAAAATACAAGGACAAGATGACATAAGAGGGTGCAACACATAAGTTGAAGCCAAGTCCTTTTGACTCCATACCCTGGTTTGACTTCAACAGCTTGACCACTCCAGAAAACCTCTGGACAAGACGTCTTCAACTCCAGACTTAGCAAGGTCAGTCACTCTGGGGAGTGGGTAATGATCCTTCTTCATAATCTTGTTGAGCCCTCAGAAGTTGATGCAAAGTGGAAGAGAGCCATCCTTTTTACAAGTGAATAAGACCAGAGCTCCTCCAAGAGACCTGGAAGGGTGGATGAAGCCCATGGAGACATGTTCATCTAGAAAATATCAAAGTGTTTTTAGTTCACTCTGAGAGAGCAATAGATTGGACCAAAGGGAGGAGATGTTCCATCTTTGAGTTTAATCTTGAGGTCAAAGGGCTGGTGTGAAGCTATGTTAAGAACAGGTTGAGCCCAGTTCTTGGGTAAAGCTTGCACAAGGTTGTGACAATGAGTAAAGTTCAAAGTAGGGCTTGGCTTCAGCTTATGTGCTGTGCCATCCAGATCCCATAAGATCCCTAATTTCCAAGGGAAAGGTCTGATAGAAAGCTTGGGGTAATCTTAGTCAATTTTCTGACTACAGAACTACTAATTTACATATGATTTATATATGAGATTAGTATCTCAAATAGTCAGAATAATTTCAAATCAAAAGAACAAGGGGATTTCTAGAACAGGAATTAAAACAAAGGTGAGGTGAAACATGGATGAGTAAGGATGAGGTGTGTTACAAATATTGTTGTGTGAGGCAATGGAAAATACTAGAATAGGAAGGTGTACCATGTGCAAAGAAACTAACCAAATAAACAAAGTGAGGTCTAGGCTCTGAGCTGAGTAAACAAAGGGCCCAGCAGGATTACTTGAATAGATGAAAAGATTATTTAATCATGATGACTAAGCAAGCAGGGATCCCACTTCCTGCAATTGTTGCAGGGGGGCCCACTCAGCTCAGCTCACCCTGCTGGCCTGGTATCTTTTGACTTCAATAAAAATCAGTAAAAAATCAAATATAAAAAAAATTACCATTACTCACCTTTGGAGGGTACACATTCTTTGGCCTTGGTACCTCCTTGGTACCCACACCTGAGGTGCTCAGCACCAGCACTTCCTTCTGCTTCCCCTTATCCTTCTTTGGGAGAGCCTGTCTGTGAATCTTCATCAGTTGAAGATTCTTAAGTGCATTTTGATGCACCTGCTCTTCATCTGCTGCCTTCTTGGCCTCAGGTCCTTTGGTCCTGGCCTCGGTCACTGTGGCTTTTGCAGCAGCCTCATGATCCTCCTGCTCCTCCCACTCTCTGTCCTCACACTCTTTCTTCTTCCTCTCCTCCTCCACCTCTGCTTCCTTGTGGACATGCTCCTGCTCCTCCACCTCCTCACGCTCATGCCATTCTGCATCTTCACACTCTTTTTGGGTCTTTTTGTCCCAGTCATGCTGGCATTGTTTTTTTCACTCTTTAAGCTGGTGC